>CAODLS011739413.1:0-13980 GCA_948243855.1 Flueggea neowawraea | reverse complement strand
AAAAAAATGAGTATTAATTAATGAAAGAGAATAAAGAAAATGTTTTAACATTTTTCTTTAACAAATTCAAAAAATTGAGAAAATGACACATAAACTACAATAAATGGCCTCAATGGTTATTACTTTATATATATATATATATAGATTTGTGAAAGGCAAAAAAAATGGAGAGAGAAAAATATATTTAATGAGGAAAGAAAAAAAAAAGAGTATTTATTAATGAAAGAGATGAAAGATAGGGAATAAAAGTTAACCAATAGGATTATTTTAGTATTTCTCTTTAAAAAGTTTAAAATTTTGATAAAATGACACATCAACTTACAATAAATGCTCTAATGGTAACAACTTTATATATATATATATATATTATTCAATTCAATTTGTTTATATTATTTATGTTAAAATTTAAATTCAATCTATTTTTTAATTTATTAATATTTTATTATTAAATTAATAAAAAATAGAGGGAGAGAACATCCTCAACAGCTTCTTTTATTAATACTCTTCAGAATATTATATTTTAATTTTTTCTTGAATTTTGTACATTATTAATAAAATATTAATTTAGAGAGTTGAATATTATATTTTAAAATAATGATTTTTTATTTTTAAAGAGATACTGTAAGATTTATTAATAAAACATTAAATAAGAGAATTAAATAATGAGTATTATTAAAATAAGTTCAAATTTTAAAATGAGTTAGTTGAACTAAATAAAATATAAAAAATGACTAAAAATGAGGTCGTTGGGATGCTCTTTGTCTCTACTTTTTATTGATTTAATGACAAATAAAATTTTAAGATAAATAAAAAAAAGTTAAATTAAATAATATTTTTTTAAAGAGCCAATATAAGAAGACTATTAAACATGGTCTCAATTAAATAGATATTTTTATTTTTTTCACTAATTAAATAATAAAATTCCTGCTTTGGCAAAAAAAATTCCTGGCAGAAAAAAGTAAAATTACAAAGCTTTCAAAAAAGCAAATAACATTGCAACAGCTTAATGGGGAAGGAAGGCCGTGGCCCGTGTGATTGGTTCAATTTTATTCAGGCACAGGCAGTACCTTTGGGAAAGTCAAAAGCTCTTTGCTTTGGCGCCTTTGAGCCAACGAATCATCTTTTGTGTATAGCCTTTGTAGCTGTTATTGGGTTACTTTCTACTTGATTGATTTTTCTTTATACCCAGTTTCTCAATTGATTTGATTGGCAATCCCGATATTTTCTGCTTTGTTAGGAATTTATTTAAATAAAAAACATAAATTTAATATTTTTTACTTACTTAAAGTCTATAATTTTGAAAAAAGAATTGCGTGGAATTGACTTCAACAATTAGCATCTCACACATGGTCTTAAATTCACGCTCATTTAGAAAATATGGGTCTTGATAGAATTATTCGTGTAGAGCATCTCTAATATATTTTTTATATTAATTATTCTGTTTATAATAAAGAGTATTAATCTATTTTTTTTAATTATTTTTTTATTCCAATTTTTATTTAAAAAAAGATAAAACAAAGATCTGACTAACCATAAATAGAGAGTCTATTTCTTTTTTATTTAATTTCTCTATTAATTATATTTTTACAGTATATTTATTTGTTATATTAAACATAAATTGAATATTTTCTACTTACTCAAAGTCCATAATTTGGAAAAAAAACTACTTAGAGATGGAGTTGACTTCAACGACGAGAACCTCACATTTGGTCCCAAATTTAAGCGTGTCCATAAAATGTGGGTCGTGATAGAATTACCGTGTAACTTTGAAAAAGAAAATTTGAAAAAAAGAAATTTCAAAAAACTGTTTCCGAGTCTTTATATTCCGCGTAGCCCAGTGACTTCAAAGAGCGTGAAATTTATAAACAGACGAAACACACACAGAACCATAGCAAAATCAAGCAGATTTTTCATCTGTTTACTCTCTGCAGCAGTCAGAACAAAAAAAAGGAAGAATCACTCTTCACTAGCTTCCGACTATGACGGATCCTCTCTCGCTGCCGCCACCAGTGCCACCTCAACCAGCACAACCGGACCTCTCGCAGCAAGTAGTACTTCCGCAGGCAGTGGAGCAATGGATAAGAACGTTGTGTGTGAAGCACAATAAACCGCATCCGGATCCCAATACAAGGCGGGTGCTGGCTTCTTTGGAAGAAGAAACGGCCGTTGACATTCTCCGTAAAATCTCACATAGTCGTTCTGAGATTCGGACTTTGGACGGATTCATCATCTGCATGGCAAAGAAAGTCACACCTAACGCTTCTCCCACCACTAGTCGCTACTCTAATCCGAATCGCTTCGACGAAATTACACCCACGCGCCTCATGATGAATCCTCAATGTAACGGTTACTCTTTATTTATTTTTGGTTCGATTAAATTGTTTAACCGTTTAAACTACTCAGATAAGATCGGTTTAAACCGATAATCATAATGTAATCGGTTTAAACCGATAATCATAATGTAATCGTTTAAACCGATAATCATAATGTGGCTGATGTGACTGGCTCTTTTTTTTTTTGTGAAATTGACAGCTGATTCGGCACCAGTTCAGTCTCCGATTCCCATGAAAGTGGAAGAAGGTTGCAGGGCTTCTTCAAGCAACGGGATTAGTCCAGAACAAATGGCCTTAGGGGAGCTTGAGTTTCGGAAGGCCTTTCTGATCTTAAGTTACCTCGGAGGGTTAGTTTTCATCGGCTTCTGATTTTTGGTTACTCGTTTTATGTTTGCTTTATTTTCTTGTTATTGTGTTTTTCTTTTTAATTGACTTGGTTCTAATTGAGAGATTTTATCCTCTTTGAGAGACAATTTCGATGCCACTGAGTCACAGTCATTAGTATTATTGCTGTCATTTGCTGTATTCTATCTAGTAATATTATTATTATTTTTTTGCTGATTCTGGTTTCGACTTTTAGATCACAGATTTCTGGAGACAACTCCAGTACCAGTGAATCCCAATATTTAGCATATGGCTTTATTTGGATCTCTACTAAATTATTTTGATCATTAGATTGTTGTGTTTTAATGAATTCACAGAAAGAGTTTGGAGGAAGTACTGTCTGCTGAAAAAATTCGGCAGTTGAAAGATTTGCCCATGAGGACATTTGAGTCCGAAGTTTGGAAAGCTGTAGGATTTATTTGTGGGTATATAAAGGAGTGTGAACGCCCTAAGGTAATAACTAACGTTTATAATACTCTGATTGGCTCGACTGCTTGTGTTTATTAGTCATTTCCATTTATTTTTGTTCTGTTACAAATTTGCTTTGCGTTCTATATAAAATATAAAAATGTTGAAACATTAGTTGACGTTTGTAAACTAATTATGAGATCTGTTTTTATTTTAACGCTGCATGTGCAGCACTCTATTGATTGGTATTCTGGAGGAGCTCATATCTATCACTGCCATGTTTATCCAGATGGAACTTACAGGTTTAAGGTTTGTAATTCTTATTGATCAGATACATGTCCATGCATTTGGTTTATGCGAGATCTTTTTATATAGTAAATTTAGTGCCAACTGAATATACTCTTATTAGAGTGTCGGTGGAAAGTTGGTGAGGCTATAAATCATATGCGGGAACCTTTAAAATAATTTTCCTAACATTGGAAGTGATATAAGAATCAGCCTTGACTATTTGATTTTTCTTTTTAGTCGGAATTGACAAACATTGACTTACGTGTCGGCTCTAAAGAAATAAAAGTTTTTTGGTCTGGATACCCAACAATAGCTTGTTTTCATAGCAATTCTCTTTAAACTGGACCTGTACAAGTTAATTAGACATGATAGATTGGCAATCTGAAATGCTTGGGTATAAAGCTTTTGATATGTTGAGCCAGTAAATCTTGAACAGCAATTTGTGGTGACATCTTTGACAGTTGTTCATTTAGAAAAATCATAGTTGTTTTCTCATTGAACAGACAGCTACTATGACTATTAACGTTGACTCTATTTCAGGGACCTTTCCTGGCCAACATGAGAAATTTTTTGCAACGTTCTCTTGGAGATGATAATGTCTTAATGGTAAAGTTTGCGGAAGAGATAGATCAGAGCAATTCATTGAGCTCTTCTTCTGATTATTATTATCACTTGTACAAAAAGTTTCTTCGAGAAGGGATTCTTGTTGGTTTGCGTCGCTACCGCTTTTTTGGTGAGTTTATTTTATCCTTGTTTGATTGCTAAGGTTTGTGTTTTCTTTCATCATCATTATTCCCCCTTTGAACAACTTTGTGTCTAGTTTTTTGATTAATTTATGTTGTTTTCCTTTGTTTTTAATCTCCCAGAGAGACCATTATGATGCATGCATTTGTCTGGAAAGAATTTTAACATTCTTGATGATCTTTTCCGTTAGGTTACTTGAGATGGCTATTCCATTACATGGTTTTGATTTTGTGAAGGGAATCCTTTTTAATATAAAATTATGCTTGATTTGTTGCAAAGAATTCCACTTCTTTTGGGGAAACATTTGGAAATTGCTTGTATCATGTGTATAGTAATTCAATTTTTAATAAATGTAGTATAATCTTTCCCTTAAATTAACGATGGCTTGTAATCAGTATTTAAGGATGGTGGCAAAGAAGAGAAGAGGAAGGACCCAACAACTTCATGCGTGAAGTGTTTTTTTGTTCGCATGGAGTCTGATGCATGTAGTGATTCTCCAGACTATATCTTAAACGGCAAAACAGTTCGGGAAGCTAGATCTATCTTGATGCATCTTGATACTTTAGAAAAGAGTTTGTCTAACTATATGGCAAGGTTGATAAAACTCATATACTCCTTCCTGGCAGTGTTTCAGTATTTTTTGTCAATAACTTCAAATTCCTTTAATTTTTGTTGTAAATGTAGGTTTTCCCTCGTTTTGTCAAAGACGTTGAACGTGGAAATTGATTTATCGTGCGTAGAAGTTGAAGATATTGATGATATAAAGTGCCAGGTAGAGTTGTAATGTCAAATGCAAAAATCTTGTCTATATAGCCGAGATTCTTAGGCCCTGTTTAGTCGTGAAAAATTTTTATTTTTTTAAAAAATTAGAAAATAAAAATAAAAAAATAAAAAATTTATTCATATAACACTAAAATTTTCTATTGTTTTCTATGTTATTTTAAAAAAAAAAAACAAAAAATAAAAAATAGAAAAAATAAAATTGTTTTTCAACTAAACCTAACCTCAGATTTCATGAATTTTTCATATCTTCTCAAATTTTAATGCAACTCTTTTCTATTTTCTGTTTCTTTAATGCCTTTCTGGACCTTGATTTTCCTCATGGCAGGATAAAAAAGGAAACATTGTCAAAGATAAGGATGGAGAACCTTGTATTTTAACAGATGGAACTGGTTTTATATCTGCGGACTTGGCTGTTAAGTGCCCAAAGAATATATTCAAGGGAAGCACAAAAGCTCACAACATTAAGGTTCTAGGATTGACCTTGTTTACTCCAAACTATTTACTGAATGTTTCAGGACGAAACTGTCCAATGCTTATCTTTTTCTTTATTTTTTCAAAGAGATAGTTTGCAACCATAATTTTGTGATTGGAACTTGAAATTCTTTTCCTTGTGTGATTCATTGTAGTACTGGGGGTTTTCTGTTAGGGTGACACTCCACACAACCACATAAAGAGAAAGTGACAACATCTTAAAATTTAAAGTGTTGTTTAGTTATAAATTTTTTTATTGTTTTTTAAAACAGCAAAAAAACATAGATGGAAAAATGAAAAATTAGTTCAAAAATTTTTTTGATTAGCAAACATATTTTCTAAATATTTTTAATTTTCAAAAAATAGAAATAAAACAGAAAATGATAAATAGAAAACTGTTTTGAAAACTAAACATAGCTTATGTCTTTCGAAATTTTTTTTTGATACGGTTTCCATGCTTATCTAAATTTGCCAATATTGTCATTCTCATTAATTTTTTAACTGTCTTCTGCAATTTTATTTTATTTGTACTATTTTACATTGGATTTATTTTGCCAAATTACTTTATAATTGAGTATGCAAATTTTTATTGTTTTATTTCTGATATCTATACAACCATTCTCACTTTTTGATTCACGTATACATTTTTGCAACAATTGGAAATTGATGGGGATGAAATGAAGGGAAAATTTTCAGAATCACGTGTCAACGAACCGGTATGCGCCTGGAGAGTTAATAGCTGCTTAAAATTTCAGATTCTTTGTTTGTTCAAGACTTGAGACTAAGTTATGCCTCCATTGTCATTTTTGAAGCCTCTGCTGATCCAGTTTCGTCTCTTCAACAAGGGCCGTGCTGTTAAGGGTACTCTGCTTGTCAATAAAAAGGTGATGTTATGAACAAAACATTAATTTTGTTGTTCAAATGACTGGTTTTAAGTAACCCATATAATGCAAAGCCGGAAACAGCTAGATAAATCTAAGCCAGAATAAAAGGTAAGACTGTATGTAATTGATCCATTTTAGCAAGTAAGCTAACGTAACCAAATTTCTTCTCGAGTGGATTTTTTCTCTCTTAACGGTGAAATGGAATAGGATTGACAAACATGGATCGTGTAATGCAAACATATGATTATTACTGTCCTATTTACAATTGCTACAACCTTAGTGGTTTTTATTTGACGCCATCTCCTACACGAGTGATAAGGTTTTTTCTTTCTTTACATGGTGCAGTCTATAATTTGGCAGACCTTCTAAATCCTAATTAGCTATGTAGATTGATATATTTTTTAGTGGAAAAGACCTTTGTGATGAGGTTCTTATGCAAAATGAGCAAGCTGTTCTGTGGCATGGTGCTGGGTTCAAGTAAAAGAATAGGCAATAGAATTTTATCCGAAATATGTTTCTTTTTTGAAATATTGTATGATTTGGTGACAGATTACTAAACAATTTTTTTTTGTTTTCCTCTGCTTCAACAAACATTTATTGAAATTCTCATGTTTTGTAGCTTCGTCCTAAAACCATCCAAGTGAGGCCCTCTATGATTAAAGTTAAGAAAGATCCAAATCTCTCGCATATTCCTACAAAAAATTCGCTGGAAGTAGTTAGAACAAGGTATCACTTTCTTTTCAATTTATTTTCATTCTTTTTTTTTTTATTTTTACAGCTAATATAAAATCAAATTTATGCATGCTACTTATTCATTTAACATGTCGCTTTTTTGGCCTATCGGAATCATCATATATTTTTGTGTTCAAGGAAAATGTGATAAGTGTTTAACAAAACAGAGGCCATAATTGAACAAGAAGTTGTTGACCTTTTAATTATTTGAATGTGGATTTTCAGAGTTAAATCTGAAAAGACATTGATCCATCATGTCTTTTCTTAGAAGCTTTACGAAATTTTGAACAGAACAGCTTCCCTGCCATCTTGGCTGTAATCGTTTGCACTTCCTTAGAAAAGAATGTACCTTTTTTAAAAGTATTTTATAATAAATGATAAATATGGCTACATTCATGAGATTTCATGTTCCAGCAATCGACCGAAGCAGGCATATCTGTCGAAGATGTTAATTTTACTTCTTTCCTATGGAGGGGTGCCAGAAGAGTTTTTCATGGACAGTTTATGCGGTACATTAGAGGATGCAAAAGGTGCTCTCATGAATAAGCGTGCAGCTCTACAAGGTATTTGCTAATAGAGTTTACTTTTGGAATTCTTTTTCTTGAGTTGGTTTTCTTAGTCACCAAATCTTTTCGGATCATTTCTTTTGGTTTTCCTTCAGTAATTTGTGCAGCATCCCAACACCTGCTGTCAAAATTTTATTTTGATCTGGACATATGTATGTCGTAATGTTACTTCATTGACATCCCAGTTAAATTACGCAGTGGCTCTGAACAGTGGTGGTTTGGATGATTTGAGTGTGGCAAGAATGATTTTATCTGGGATTCCCCTGGAAGAATCATTTTTGCAACATCAACTCTCTTTTTTCATGAAGCAAGAAAAGAAAAGTCTAAAAGGAGGGAAAATTCCTGTTTCTGAATCCTATTATCTAATGGGTACAGCTGATCCCACCGGTCTCCTTGAGGAAGGCGAAGTTTACATAATCCTGTATGTATTTTGTTGTCATATTTTTCTTATATATATTTGTTGGATTGATTGAGCAAAATTTTTTTCTGAACCTCCTTCTCATGGCGTAGCTCAATTTGAATCACTCATTGAGTTCAACTTACACGTGTAGATTCAAGAATTTGATATTTTTTTATTCTGTTAAAATAATTGGCTTTTGTCTTACAGCTGAACACTTTCTGGTTGTTTTCAACAATGATGAGCAGTTTTCAGAAATCAAATGTTTAAATGCCAGATATTACACATGGAATTTCAGCTGCAGTGGAATTTGGGAATAATTTTATTATTGTATCATAATAATTCCATAAAAATGACGGTATTTCGTTATTTCGGCTTGAAACATGTTTTTTTTTTGCAGTGGCCTCAATAGTAATGCCAAAGAAGGTATAGAATTTAAAAGTTATTTCAAGCAAGCTATTTTGCAGTTCAGTGGAGTTGACATCCTTAACATATTGTTGCTGCTTGACAAGTGATTTATATGTGAAAATCTGTTACTAAGTTGACTAAAACATAGATGAGAATATGTTGGGGAAACTGAAGAAGGTGAAAATAAATGAAAATACACGAATATCTACCGACCTGAAATCTGGTTTATGCATTCATTTTCATTGTTAATTGAACAAGGATATCTGCCACATAAGACCCACCTAAAATCTGGTTTATGCATGCATATCATTTCATCAGTTATTGAATACTGTATACTCTCCCTCTTGTTAATAAATTGCAGTACCAATAGTTGCTGTTAGTGTGCTGAAATGTTGAAACTTGTTTGAAATTCTATTTGGATGATACTGTGATCTATGAACTCTTGATTTTACTTACCGATGGAATATGTAGGGACAATGGACAGATCTCAGGGAAAGTATTAGTTTACCGAAATCCTGGACTACATTTCGGGGATATACATATTCTAAATGCTAAGTATTTGGATCGCTTAGAAGATTTTGTTGGAAATGCCAAATATGCTATATTTTTCCCTAGCAAAGGAGAACGGTCTGTAGCAGATGAGATTGCAGGTGGTGATTACGATGGTGATATGTATTTTGTTTCAAGAAACCCACAGGTTAACATACTCTTCAACTCTTGTACGATTTGTTCACCTTGATATTATTATTTCTGTTTATAAGCAGCCTTGTTCTACACGTTTAACTTAGTTATATATAGGGACTACAATTGCTACACCTTTAACTTATTCTTTTGCTTGTCAGTGTGGGATATGGTTTTCTTTTTTTTTAATGTTAAACCTCTATATTTGATGTTCCTCTCTGAAAGCCCAATCTGTTACCACTTAATTCATTGAAAGATTACAGTTTTTTCTATGCAGATCAATTTTTTTTTTTGTGGTGACCATCTAGGTTCAGCTTCATTTGGCATCTGTCTTGTCTTTGTAGTATTTTCCAATATATTTTGCTTGTTATCATTCATCTAGATCAACGCGTTTGGCTGATTATTGTTTATTACTGGAGCTGTCGATTTATCTGTCCTTGATGCCTTTGTTTGTGGTGTTTCTATGTGCATATGTTTCTCTCATTAATACATGTGTACTTTTTAGGACCAGTAAATCTGTCAGAGGAAGCTGAAAATCCAAATATCTGATCCTATTTAAGGAAAATGTCAGACCCTGATTTCTAATTTAGTCAATAATATCGCAAGATTCCTCTTTGCTCGTCATATGTGCATATTAGAACTCATTAATCAGATTTTTTTTCATTCATATGTATGTATCCAGTGTGTAATGTGGCACAAGATGTTCCTGGAAATCTTCACTGAATATTTTTTTAATATTACCTAGAGTAGCATTTACAATTGATATAGAGAAGCTTAGGCACCTGGAAATCTTCACTGAATTTGTTTTTTAATATTACCACAGCGCACAGATCTTTAATTTCTTTAAATTCTTGTTGCATAAGATTTGACCATTATTATCCTTACTAAGTGGCGCTTTTCTCATATAGCTATCAATTGATGCTTGCCACCAATTGTCTTTGTCTCCTGAAAAAAAAAAGGACATTTCTCCTTTGTTTTTAAAAAAAGGAAAACATTAAGTAAACTAAAATTTTGAACAAACAAGACGTCTCAGCTTTCCGCTCTCTGTAAATTTACATTCCCTTTCCAGATATTGGAACATTACATTCTGTCTGTTTAGTGTTTACTGTCTGACCTACATGCATGCAATTTTAATTGCTTTCTGTTCTTGATTTATTAAGTGTCCAAAAATATTTTGAGAGGTTCCCCTCTTAATTGAATAGATGTTTTATGGTTCAAAAATTAAGTATTCCATTTTTTTTCTTTAATGTTTTCAGCTGCTAGAAAAGTTCACACAGGGTGAACGTTGGATTTCTTCTTCTCCAGCAACCAATAACGTGCCCAACAAAAAACCTAGAGAATTTTCTGATCAAGAACTGGAGGATGAGCTTTTCAAACTGTTTTTGAATACTAGGTTTAACCCAAGGTAGTATACCCTTAATTCACAGGAAAGTGCAGTTTAAATGACAAGCGAGGTTGTGGCTATTACTCTTCTCTCTTGTCTAAAAAAAAGTTGTCGTACTAATCAAGCTTTATCACTTTTCTTTTTGTGGCCAGTGTTCATGTTCATCATATAAATTGATGGAATATTTGATCCTTGGTGTGCCTTGAATTCTCAAAGCTTATGTGTTGAGAACTTTAATTGGAGAAAAATGATAATGCATTTAGCCTTCTGCTTTACTTGTTCTATTCGTTTGAACCGCTGTCATTATTCATGGTCCTTGACCAGCGTTTACGGTGAATGATTTTGGCTGCTCTCAGTTACACTGTAGGCGCCGCAGCTGATAGCTGGTTGGCAATGATGGATCGTTTTATAACATTGGGAGAATCAGATGACAATTCGGAAGAGAAAAGGCATATGAAGGATAATATGTGCCGCTTGATTGATTTATACTACGATGCCCTGGATGCACCAAAAAGCGGAAAAAAGGTTTGTTTTCTCCTGGTACACATTCTCTCAACTCTCAAGCTGTCTAACTTGCATAACATTTAAATTTACACATACCGTTCACGAGGTACCTCTTTTATTAAGATTTTATGAGCATACCCATTCAGATTCTATTTCCTCAAAATCATGTGATATCTTTTGTTTCTCCTGATAGGCGATCTCAATTGTTTGATGGGGATCAAGGTACTTAATCTAGTACCAATCAAAGTTTGCTAAACAACCACTTCTGTAGTAACTATATGTCTCAGCCTGGCTTATAATGTTAATAAATTAGTTAATGAACACGTGAAACTTTTGCCCTAGACCAAGTGTTGGTATCTGCATTACATATTAAACTTTACCTGGGAAGTGCCAAATCCATGCGGGGATCTGTTTTAGCCATGTGATCATTTGAGGTTATCGCGTGTTTGTTGCTGCTTCATGAATTGACGGGGCTCCAGTTTTGTCAATGCAACAAAACATGTGCAGGACTTCAGAATTTAATGGTAGAAGCACAAATATTTGTAGTGTAATCCTAGTTACCAATGCAAAAATTCTTCTTTTCATTCTGGCCGTTTCCTGTTTGTTCTATTCACAAAATCCCATATTATATTCATAAAATTAAGCATATGTTTCTGCAAGTGCGGAAACTTGACATATTGTTGCTGTCCATCCATTAGCAAATCCTGGTCTTAATATTTCTTTTTAATGTTGTTCGAGTAAATTTGCAATGCATCATTTTGAAATTGCTTTCTCGCAATTAATAGAGGATGTGTAGCATTTAATTATTCATAAGGTAATTCTGATGGTTTTGTTTGATTTGAATCAGTACAATGTTTTGTTGATTTTGTGGTGATTTATTCTTTGTTGATTCTTAACCTTCTAGAATATTTCCCTTAAGTGATTTCTGTCATAAAATGTCTTTGGGCATCCTATTCTCTATTTAACTAAACTAGTTTCTGTTGCAGGTTGAGCTCTCCAATCGTTTGAAGGCGGAGTTATTCCCACATTACATGGAAAAGAAACCAGAGATCTCTTACAAATCAACTTCTATTATGGGCTCAATTTATGATAAAGTGAAGTCATTCGAACTAGAAGCTCCGCCGGAGAAAGGTATTCTCCAACGTACCTTATGCTTTGAAGATATACTGAAGTAGTACTGCACAATTTGAGCACATTTGTTTCAATACATCCATTAATATCTGAGCTTTCCAATCTTTGCAGAAGTTTGGAAGCTCCCATGTTTCAGTGAGCCAGCAGTACCAGGGGGCTGCCTACTCAAGTGGGAGAAATTGTGCAAGGATTACAGGGAAGAGATGTCAAATGCTTGTGACATTACTAATAAAGACTACAGGGACGAAGCTTGTGAAAACGTCAAAAAGAAATATAAGGAGGTGATGATGGTTTAAACTGTTGCATAAATTCCTGACAGAAAATTCATTTGTTGTTCCATTTCAGCTAATGTAATATCTTATCCCAGATTCTGTATGAAGCTGCCGAATTCGAAGAGAGCAGAAGGCCTTTGCAAGACATTTTCGACGAGGCTCGTGCGATATATAACATCGTATACGATTACGCTAGTAGCAATGGTGTTGGAAGATGTGTCTGCGCTTGGAGCATCGCTGGTTCAGCTTTGTGCAGATATTACCTTTCGGTTCAGAACGAACAGCCAATGATTTGTTCAGCATCTGCACTTAAGGAGATTCTAAGTTAGAAAAGAAAGAACGTTATGATATGCCTAATATTTTGTGTAAATTGTCTTAATCAGAAGAATATTGATGGTAGTTTAGGGTAGATACGTTAGCAGTAATAGTAATGTTAATGTCTAATCTATTTAGTAAATTTCAGTTATGGTAGTTTAGTGAAGATGTATCAACTGTAGTAGTAATCGCAAGTAATGGTAAGAGCATTTTCAACTCTTTCTTTATACTCTCCGTCTTATAAATATAAATTTTGTTATTTTTTTCAAATGAATTAAGAAAATTGGTTAGAATAATTAAATTTTAAAAGAATTTTTCAATAGTATTCTTAAAATTAAATTTTAACAATTGATAATATAATTTTCAATACATTAAAATAAGAATAATATAGTAAAATAACACACAATCACTAATTTTAAAAAGAAAACAAATTTATAATTTAAAACGGATAAAAAAAGGGCTTGTTTATTATTATGAGATGAAGGGAGTATTAACTATTATCTTTATAATAAAGAGTATTTGTTTAAATTTCTTCTCTAATCTTCTTTTTATTTAATATATCTCTTCATTAATTGTACATTTTCACACCATACTTGTTTGTTATATTTGAATATACTAGTAAATTCGATACACATGGTGCCTGTGTAGTTTTTGTCGATAAATTTGCATAATAAAATATAATTTTACTGAGATTAATAAAAATAAAACTATCCATGAAAGTAAAATTATCCATTTGTTGTTGGCTCCTTTTTCCTTTTCTTTTGAAATGCATTAGTTTCCCACCATTTATATGATTTATATCCAACTTTATTTCTATCTCTTTGATTGGTTTAATATTTGTTGTTTTCTTTTTTGTCTTTTTCTCTTAAGTAGTTGTGTTTTCTTCAGTACATCTAAATTTCTTGAACGTCATGTTTTGATTTTGTAGATTTTAGTTAGTTTCATTTTTTCTTTAACATTAATAGTGTGTTATAAATGAATTTCACAATGAAATTTATTTGTAAATCCTAACTTTTATTAATTCCTGTGTTTAGTTTGATTTTTTAAAATATTCAAATCAAATGAAGGAATTGATTTTAGTTAAATTTTGTTCATTTGCAAATTCTACCAAAAGCAAATTCTATCAAAAGAGGTAAAATTTGCAAATGAATTCCTTAATTTTATCATTTTGATAAAATTACCCTTACACTACATTCATAATGAACTATCTAAATATCGACTATGGGGATATTTTTGTAAATAAAAGATAAATAATTATAAATAACTACTTATTCCAAAAATAAAATTCATTTACC
>CAODLS011739243.1:0-10681 GCA_948243855.1 Flueggea neowawraea | reverse complement strand
TGACTCTTGCAACCCAAATTTTAAGCAAACCCCACAAACCCTTGGCTCGCTTTGAACTGTTACTCTTAGCAACTTCACGACTGCTATCATGTTGAAACTTCTTTGATGGGTTCCTCCTGCTTCGCCTTGTCCTCATGTCACCTAGCTCCATCTCCATTGGAAACCTTCCCACTCCAAATGAGAACAGGTACCATCTAGACTTGATTGGAGCTGTTAATATGGAAATCTTTTTTATTGAAGGAAGATGATCATGCTTGTTAGCAGATTTTCTTGATTTATTCCGAGAATTTGATTTTCCCTTCCCTTTATGCGCAGGAATATTCCTGGGTTCTCTGTCTTGTACTTTATCTGCTACTTCTGCTCCTCTGTAAGGAATGTGTTTTCCACAGAAAATGATTGTATCTGTGGGATTATTAAAAGAAGAGGCAGTGAAGTCCTCACTGATGAACTCAAAGAAATCTTGATCAAAAGACGAGCTCTGCTTTTCTTTGGAGAAGTCATCAGTATCAGAAGCAAAGCTATTTGATGGAAGATCACAAAGAGAGAGTGTCTCTGTGTTGTCATCACAATCTTGCCATCCATTGTTTCTTTGCATAGTCTTAAGGTCCACTTCCATGGCCATAATATAATGTAAAGAGACGAGAACAAAAGAAAGCAACTGTATGTTTGGTGTGTAAAATGAAGTTTGTGCTTCTGGTTTTGTTCTTGTTCAGATCATACATATATAAGTGGAAGAGAGGTAGTTTACAACGTTAAATTTTTGACTTGTGGGATTTGAAAGGGACGGCTTTTAGAGCATTATAATAAAGAGTTAATGAAATTATTAATTTAGTTGGGTTGAGAATAGAAAGGTGCTTTTTCTAGAAGAGCAGCCGGCAGAATGTATGTTAGCCAATTGTTAGGCTTCATGTTTGTCTCAATATTGTTGTCCTATTAAGGCTATCTTAATCTTGTTGTCTTACCAGTCAACATGGAGAGAAGTTTTCTACAGATTGGAGGCAGTTGGTTTTGGTAGGTTTAATAGTAGATGACAAATGTAGATTGTAAATTGTCAATTGTTTATATTAGAAAAAATAGAAAAATACGTCCTTTTAAGTATTACAATAGTTTGAAATATATATCACGTTAATATGCAGCAAAAGTGCCTTATTTCGATATTCAGAGTTTTATTTTTGGTAAATATAAATTAAGTAGACTGTGCATGTATATTTTAATGGAATCCCACATTAAATAAATATGAGAAGTGAGTCTTGTTGAATGCAAATAGGTATTATACACCCTAACAGATTGACGTTATGGAAACGAAATAATAGTGTAGCTTGGGCTGGATCATGAGGCATCAACAGACAACACAAAATTTATATACGACCGTGATGCATTAGACTTTTAATGTTTCAAACCTTTGTACATACGTTACTAGAATGTCAAGAATGGTCGATTTTCAACTCTTTCTCCATGCAGATCGCACCTTCTTCCACCTGGCAACTTCTTGGGGTCGACGACCTCCTACTGTATTCGTCACCACTTACCAATTCTATAAATCATGTCATGTATATTCTCTCAGGTAAACTATCAACTATGCGTTTACATGAGTTGCATTCGGTTAGTGACAGAGCCGGGATTTATTTTGAGTACGTGCTGACAATAAATATACGGTAAAAATCTCGTTTTAGAGCATTGAAAGTGGTGGATTTTAAACATAAATCAATTTAAAATTGGTTAGTTTTAACACAAAATAATTGAATTTTGCTGAATTTAATGGTCTTAATTGTGGTTTTAAATTGAATTTCATTTAATTCAATTAATGAAATTATATTATAGGGACTAATTTAACTAATTTTAAAATTTAAAGGACTAGTCCAAGATTTTTCTTTTAAAATTTAAGTACTTAAAGAGAAAATATAACAAATTTTAGGGATTGGAGGGCTCAAGTCCGTACGTAGCTCTACCTCTAAACTCAGCAATTAAGAAGTCGTTCTGTTATTTGAAAGGTTTAAAGTTCAAACTTTATTATTGTTTGAAAGACAACACTCGAAAGGCCGTACGTAATTCTACATCTTCTTGTGTTGTCTTTAGGTGCAACGTGCTTTGCTTTTAGGTCACATACAAACTACAAGCTTAGACTCGATAGTTTTTAGCAGAAATTTATGGTGACTTACGGATTCCTCGGGTTAAAAAAAATATCAAGTATCAAAGTCGTAAGTTTCCAGAACAAGATGAGAAAAGAAAAAAAAAAAAGAAATTGCTTCCAACTTACACGGCACGGGTGAAATCTGAATTTTTTTTATCAATAAATTTTGAAGAAAATTAAAATAATCAAATATAGATGAGTTAATTAATCAATATTACTTCTATATCAGAATTACATCATTCAAAGAGATGGATAAACCGTGTCGAAGTTTTTCTTGGCCATAGTCACGGTATGAGTTAAAATCTTTGTCATCCTTTGAACACTCCTAACTACTCGATCCACCAAAACTGGCATTTCTACACCGACAACGACTGGTCTAAATGGTTGACTCCTACTTTGAATAAATTCACCATTAATAAAATTAATGCAACCATAAATACTAAAGAATGTTTAATAAACTCACATGTGTATTATATAAATATTATTTGACTTATTAATCTAAAAATAATACTTAAAAATTGTAAATTATTACAAAAATCAAAAATTCAAAGAAAAAATCTTTGAGAGTGTCTCTTAAACTATCATTCTTGTTTAGATTCATATATGATTAGGCACAAACATTTGGCATTAAGTGGCAGCTTCCTGCATGTTTGCAGGTTTAAATTCAAGGCATGATTGTTTTACTTGATAAGTACTTCTTAATTGACAATTTTTTTCATTAATTATTGAAGTTATGCTAAGCAATAAGCAACCTATTCTCCTTCACAAATCATAGTAATGCTAGTTGTTATTAATTACTGTAATAAATGTTTAATCAGCTTAGGTCTCTTAATTAAAATATAATGAACATTTTTAGAGTTGAGTGACTTAATAAGGCAGAAAGTTAGGATTTAGAGTGCAAAATTTTCATGAATTAATAGTATTTTGCAGTGAACGGTTGCCACAAAAACTATAAAAAAAAATAAATTTTTGATCAATTCAAATGTCTGTGTTGAGTTGAGGAAGCTCAATTGTTAATTACGTACACTCTTAACATTATGAATCTTTGACATATTCTTAATTAGTAGAAAATACACTAAAAGATCATAATTATCTTTAGATTCAGTCTCTGACATATTTTTTAAAATGGTCTAATGGGTTGATAAAGTTGCAAGGTAGTAGAATTTGAAACAAAAAGCCGTGTACTCTAAAAGAAACTTGGCATAATACATCAACTAATTAATCGCAGCAAAATCATAACTAATATAATCTATATCTTCAGCATGATTACACCTGTGGAATGCATCCAGTTGAAGACTTAACAATAGTGTGAGCATTTTGGGGCAGATCCTTACAACTAAGCAATCTAATCAACCTCCACAGACCACCTTTCCCTCTCTTTTTACCACCATCACTCTTGACAGCACTCATTTCCCTACCACCATGAACATGATGAGACTGAGATAAAACAACTTTCTTCGTTGAATTATTAATCCTCCTAGTTTGCCTGGCCTTTATGTCACTCAAATCCATTTTTCCCGTCTGAAACTTTCCCAACCCAAATGCCAACATGTACCATCTTGATGACTTCACTCCAGTAGGTGCCAAAATTGGCACATCCGTGTTATGATTTTTCTTGGTTTCATTCTTTGACTTCTTTGGGTTCCTAGAGATGGTGTTGTCTGGTTTTGGTTGCTTGTAAGGAATGAGTTTACCACAGAAGATAATGTTTTCTTTGGCATAATCACCGAAGAAGTCCTTACTGGTGATGAAGGCAAAGAGATCTTGATCTGAAGGTGAATTTTTTCCAACTTCCTCGGAGGAATTCCAGTCACAGACATTGCTGCTCAAAGGAAGATCACAGAAAGAGAGCCTTCCTGCTGCATCACCATCATCATAATTATCCATCAACGCACTGTTTTCTTGGGATGCAAGGCCAAATTCTTCAGCAGCCATATTTGTAAAAATGATCAACTAGAGATATCAGACCTTTTTTCTTTTCTTGTGAATTGAATTGCAGCTAATTGATGTGAAGTGAGAGAGAAGAAGCGAAAGCTATATATATAGGAAAGGGTTAATTAGGCACAGAGTTGGACTTTTCTGTATGATGCCAAGGTTCTAGAATTGACAAGGACGGGTACTAGAGGACCAGGAAGAAAGGAAGAGTTAACAATTGGAAGCAAAAAATAGGATGGTTCTTGGAGTTGGGGGAGCAGGTGCTTCTAGAATTCTAGTTAGTACTCATGCACAGACAGACATTCTGGATGGGTTTTAATTTACTTCGTCTCCATTTTCTTTAATTTTTAGTTTTTCTTTTTTAATATATATATATATATATGCTCGTTTATTGACAACATATAATATTTTTTTATGAGTGTATAGTATACAATATTTTATTAAAAAATATATTATTTTTTTATTTTTTTACTATTTATTTATAATTAATAATTAAAAAATATTATATATTATATACTAAATGTTGTAGTATCAAACAAGCTCATAGTTAATTAATGCCTTGATTAATTCAATGAGTTAATTATGTCATATATCTCAAATGAAGTTTAGATTTTAATAAAATGAATTTAAAGTTTGATAATTAGGTGAATATCAATTTTTAGTTTTGTTATTTGTCATTGATCTTAAAAATACCACATTCACTTAAATAAAAATCAAAATTTCACAAATTTTTTCAAAATTTTCTCTCTCATAATTTCTCTCTCCTCCTCTCCTCTCTCTCTTTCTCAATACTGTTTCTCTCTCCCTTTCTCACTCGAAACCCTAGTCGCCTCCCTCTTTTGATGCTTGTCTATCCTCCTCTCTCTCTTTCTCTCTCTCTCTCTCTCTCTCTCTCTCCTCTCCCACGTCTTCTCGCATTATTCCCTTCTCTCCTCCGATATCTCGATCTCAATTTTCTCCTTTCCTCTCCTCTGCTCTCTTCATCTCAGTTCATTCCTCTCCTCTATTATGCTTTTTTTTTATCTTGATTATATCTCGTCTTGAACTCGTTCTTGGTTCTCTCTAGATTTGAAAACGCGAGAAGAGGCGACTGGCAACGCAAAGAGAGAAGACGAGAGAGAGGAGTCACATAGCGTAGCATCTAGGAGCTTCAGAGACACGTCGCAACGATGACGGTGGCTGGCAACATTGCAGACGACGTGAAGGTGGCTCGGATGACGGCGGCAGCGGCGACTAGGGTTGAAACCCTAGTTACCTTGTTTTTTTTTTAGAATTACGAAAATGACCCTAGTTTTTTTTTCACATAAGTTTTTTTTATATTGTTTGTTCATTAATGCTTTTGTGAGACTTAATTGTTTAATTGTGCAGGTTGATTTTGGTTAGTTTTCATTGAGTTTGATTTGATTTTATGCATGAGTGATTATATTTGAAGACTTTCGTAGACATTTAGAGACCTTCTTAGACTTTTAGAAATTTTTAAAATCAAATTATTTATCATTAAATAAAGAAAAATTCGCAAAAATATGTACAAATAATTGAACTTAATTAAAAAAATTACACAAAAATTTTATTGAATCTAATTTTTTTCACAAAAAAAATGTGTGAATTGGAAACCTTTGGAGACATTTGGAGATCTTCTGAATTAAACGAAATTTCTTATAAAAAAATTGAGAACTCCCTTATGAAGACCTTTGGAGACTTTTGGAGATCTTTTGAAGACTTTTGAAAGCCCTTTGAAGACATTTGGAGACTTTTAGAGACCTCTTTTGAAGATTTTTGACAACTTCTAGAGACATTCTGAAAATTGAAGAACTTTGGAGACTTTTAGAGATCTTTTGGAGGCCCTTTGAAGACTTTTGAAGATTTTTAGAGATCTCTTTTGGAGACTTTTGAAAACTTCTGGAGACCTTCTGGGAAATTATATTTTTTTTTAGAAACAATCAATTTTTAGTGAAAATATCGTGAATTCTCATGAATATGACATTTTCCAAATGAGTTTCACTTTTCTGGCATTTTTCATGTAATATCCCGTTTATTTTGACCAGAATCCGGTGGTATTCAGTCTAGACTTTAGGAAAATTCAGAGTTTTGAGATATTAACCTTGATCGATAATGTTTGGAGGTGGTATTGTGTGTGTAAAGCACGTTGAGGGTCATCTGTGTGCGTTGAGGATTGTTCTGTAAGCATAGATTGAGGTCAGAGGGTCATCTACGTGCTTAGATCGATGTCTAACCCAGACCATGAACGTGCATGCACACGTCTGCGTGCGTTGGAAAAGTTTGCGCGCGTTGGATGTAATTCGGACTTGAACCGTGAGCGAGCATGGTGATCTATGTGCATAACATATAGTAGTACGCACATTGATCCTTGGTCCGTGAGGGAGAGGTCGTCAGATCTGCCGTCTACGCACATAGGAGCTTTGTCTATGCACGTAGAGCATGGTCAAAATGCGTAGAGAGAGGTTCAGCTCGCGTAGATGGGCCTTTTCTGGGTGACTTAAATGACATGCCATATTTCAGTTCCAAGGATCTATAAATACACCCACCCACTTCTCTCTTCTGTCATAACTCATCTCAACCATCGAAATTACTCTCTCATCTACTCCTCTGCACTTTCCATCACTCCTCAGTACCTCTATTTCATTTTTTACGGTAAGAAACATTATTGAATCTCTTCTTTTCTTCATTATGTCGTCACATTGATCATATAGGATTTTGAACGAATTTTGGGGTTTAGATCTTCCTTTTCTATTGTAAAGGAAGTTAGATAAGGGTAGATTATGGTTGGTTAAGGTTGTAACCATGGGATTCTAGCTTCGCTTTTTAGAGATTTTGTGCTTGAACTAAATGGATTTATTCTGAGCTAGGGTTCCTGATTTTGGTGGATTTTTTGTCAGATCTGGAGTGGATTCTAATGTATTATGATAGATTAGAGTTAGAAATACCTAGATATTGAGTTGGGTGTCAATGTATGATGAATTGTGTCTATGGGGTCAAGAAATCCGAACTTGAGGGTTGGGATTCTTGATGATTTCGAGGTTGATTGTATGATCTGAGGCTAGATCCTTGCTTAGGAGGTTGTTTGCAGCCATTGTGGGTGAGTGTTCGGTCGGGTATAGCTCAAATTGAGAGTTCAAGTCTTTTTGGCATAAGTTCCCGGCGTCATCTAGGATTAGATGGCATTTGCATTGCATACATACATTCAGTACTGCCACAATACCATACCATATCTTGATGTTTGTTGTATTGTATCTGTACAACTTCGTGTGTCTGCCAGCACGAGCAGCCACCCACTAGCGATGCTTGACTGGATCCTCAGCATTGGATACCAGGTAAGTGAAATGACAGTTTCAGACATATAGACTATGTCTTCAAAATTGAGTATAATATTTTTGATATGTCTGACTATGATATAAAATTGGACTAATAAGTATTGTGTTAATTAATAATCTGGACTATGTGATTATTAATAACCAACACTTTGCTATGGAAATTATGAAGTATATATTAGTATATATATACAAGAGTATTTTGTAAATGATGGAATAAAGAAAAATATGATGCATGATTGTATGTGGAATATTACGTATGTATCACACTTTGACATAGGGACACTTAGCTACGGTGTACGTAGTCTTTGATATACCAATACTCTGTTAAGACCCTAGTTATCGGGATAATGAGATAATTGTGTATCCGACCAGATACACGCTTTTATAGAGTAGTCAGGTAGCAAAGTCCACACTGCTACATGGAAATATTTCATGGTCCCATATTATGAATTCACAAGTATATGTATATATTGTCTGAATATATGTTGTGTGATATGGATGCGAACATTTTGGTAAAACGAATTTCAGAAAATGTATTATGTATATAGTGTGTATACCATATGGTATCTATGTATGTGTGCGGTATTTTGAAAAAGGGTTTCAAACCAGTCTTTGTGAAGCACGTATAAGGTGGTTTGACGTGTCGTTTCCTCACTAGGGATTCTTACCCCTTTTTCTTCTGTTGTCTATTGTTAACCTCTTTTACATGTGGCATTTTGGACGCTCAGCATCTGATTCGTACTTCGATCCTAGTGAGACACTTCTTCACTTTAGCGAGTGCCTCTCGTTCAGACTCTACTTTTTTCGGACATAGAGCTCCACATCGGGCTACTGTTGGGATACCGGGCTACATTTTTGTATTTTGGGATTAAATCTGATGATTTTATATTTTTATTAATATTTTTGCTATATTGTATATATATTGATATATATATATATATATATATATATGGTTTTCTTTCATTTATAAACATTTTTATAAATATTTTAAATAAATATTTGGATAAGTCGGGTAGAATGCCTGTACATAAAGGCTTGTGCGGGATGGATCGAGCTTCCACAGACGGTCCGTCTCGTATACCGGTTACGGACCTGACTATGGTTCATGACATTTCAAAATTAGTATTAGTAGAGGACATTTTTCAAAATCAATATTTTATTTTGGTACAAAAGTGTGATTTTTCCTAATTCAATATCTTTGTCCATTTTTGTTGCTTTTTTATGATAATTAATGATAAAATTATGGAACCCAGCATGCTATATTACATGTGTTTTATACTGTTTAAACTCCACTGCTAATAATATTTTATTGACAGCACTAGCAGTGTTGTGTCTTATAAAAATATCCTATTTTCTTATTCTAAATCCAATTACGTAAACTGAAGGCGGCCAAATCGCCATTGGCTACCACAAGTATGGAGTTGCCTCGTTTAAAATTTTCATGTGAATGTTTGCTTATTCAAATATTTGAAAAGTTAGTCTGTTTATGTCATTCTGTTTAGAAATATTTGTTTCTGGTATATTATTAAAAAATAATTTATAAATTAATATTTTTTTAAAAAAATTCTTTCAAAAATATTAAATAACAAATATTTTTTCTGTTTCATAATAATATGTACTAATTACTTCTCACGAAAATTAAGAAATTATAGCTTTAGTAGTTAAATTTATTTAATTTCATATTTTTTTCATTTATGCCCTTTAAGTAAGTATGTTGGTAATTATTTGGGCTTGCTTGGGAAAGTAGCATGTTTTATATTTAGTATGTAGTAGTTTTTATAAGCTGTGAATAATAAAAATTGAAGATGATGTAATTTTTTTTGTTTTATATATATGCAGTGAAATTTCATTTTTAACCATCTTTTAGTTCAATAATATAAATTTTAAAAAATAAATAAGAATAAAATTGTAAATGTGACCTACTAATGCATTTAAATTGGTATGGTTTAAAGAAAATACTATATGATATATATTCATTAACACCAAACAAACATGTTTAGTATTTTATACAAATGCTAAATATAAAGTTTGTCAAACAAGCCTAATGAATTAGTTGAGAAAGAGATTAAATAATATTTCTCATCTTCTTATACACCTCTGCCTGCGAGTAAATATTAACACACTCACATATGTCATTCGGCTTGAATTCTATACTCATGCGTCAACAAGGGATGCCAAACCGCCTGGGCCACTTTGCCGCGACACACACTTCGGCCTTTTTTTTCTAAAAAAAAAAAAGAAAGCATTCCCTATTGGTCCAATTTTTTAAACCGATCCAATTGTTTGCCCACACGTATCACTAGGTGGCAATTATTTTGCAACCGACTCGCCGTTTCTAGGTACTTCCTGTCATCCATATGGTCAACGATGTCACCTACGCATCTTCACGAACTACTAGTCGTGTCAAAATGGACTACCGTTCGTCTGCCTATATGATAGTGCCAGATTTTCAATGTGAAGGCCCGTTCCAGTTTCATTGCCTCGTTGACCGAACTCCCAACACGACGTCGTTACTAAACATCTCTCCCGCGGCCAGCAAGCAACTCTGTTTTTGTATAATATTTTCGGGGCATATTAGTAACACATCCATAGTAAAAGACATTTACGAACCTTAAAAACCTCCATATCTCATATAAAAATCCACAAACCCTACGGCATTATCACACACAGAGTCACTCATCTACTCTATCACTCCCGACGCGGCTAGGGTTTTTGTTCCCTCTGTAAGTTCAGTCTCTTTATTCTCTCCGATCACAGATCCATAATAGATTCAAATCCAAATCATCTGTTTCTACGCAGATCCATCAGCATCTAATTGTTTTTGTTCAAAGCAGTTTTATTCTCAACGAATCAGTATGGGTAAGGAGAAGGTTCACATCAACATCGTGGTCATCGGCCACGTCGATTCCGGAAAATCGACCACCACCGGTCACCTGATATACAAGCTTGGAGGAATCGACAAGCGTGTTATCGAGAGGTTCGAGAAGGAAGCAGCCGAGATGAACAAGAGGTCCTTCAAGTACGCGTGGGTGCTCGACAAGTTGAAGGCCGAGCGTGAGCGTGGTATCACCATCGATATTGCTCTGTGGAAGTTCGAGACCACCAAATACTACTGTACGGTCATCGATGCTCCTGGTCACCGTGACTTTATCAAGAACATGATTACCGGTACTTCCCAGGCTGATTGTGCTGTTCTTATCATTGATTCCACTACTGGTGGTTTCGAGGCTGGTATTTCCAAGGATGGACAGACTCGTGAGCATGCTCTTCTTGCTTTTACTCT
>CAODLS011739225.1:0-48037 GCA_948243855.1 Flueggea neowawraea | reverse complement strand
ACCTTCCCATGGCATATAAGCTACTAATACGTTTTTGCCCAAGGCGAGCTCGCCACCGACTGTAGCAGCACCATCTGCTAAAACTTGTCCTTTTTTAATGCATTTACCCTGCCAAACCCGGGTTTTTTGATGCATACAAGTCTTTTTTCTTGGAACGCTCATACATAACTAATGGAATGTGTAGGGTATCTCCATAGCCCTCTATACTCCTATAGGCTATTAGTACCAAGCGAAAGCGCCTGACTTGCTGTGTAATTTCATAAAAAAACAAAAGTGTGTGAACCTCAGCGAGTCCGGGTTTCAAACTAGCCTCCTGGACGGAACCAACCTCCTTAATATTAATTATATACTATAAAGAAAGTGGGAATGGCAGATAAAAGAAAGATATGCACTTTATGGACAGAGTTTTTTCGAGAAAAGGCCCCTTCCCTCAATATCATGATCGGGTCGACCAGGCCGGAAGTGAATAGAAAATCGAAAATATCAATAGCAGTTGCTGTTCTAGTCTTTTTTTTGAACTTAAACTACTTTTTCTAGGTATATATATATAATTATATATAATAATATAACAAACAAACCTGTGTGCCCGCGTAATAGAACTATTATGCGACGAAAATTGTGATATAAGCAAGTTCATCAAAGCTTATGTGAGCAAAGAACGGCTAGCGCCCCTATTTCAAAAGGGCACTTCAACACCCGGAGGAAAGAATCTGTTCTGGAGTTACAGACAAGGAACTCCTTTCTGTTGACTCTACCAGATAGAATAGTAGAACCCAACCCATATTTTTTCATACTCAAAATCAGAGTTTGATCCTGGCTCAAAAGCTAGCTATATTCTTAACACATGTGAGTCGAACGTTGTTTTCGGGGAGCTAGACAGAAGGAAGAAAAACCTGCGCCAGCACCGCTGATGATGCAGAAAGCTTTTTTTTTCTAGAAAGAGACTAGAGAGTAAAGGGGGCTTCCGCGGGCGATTCTTTAACCGCAGGCAGCCCAGACCCGACTTAATGATGGCCGCGCATGAGATCGCACGAGACCACCACTTCGATTATAAGTCAGGGGATGCGAACATAGCGGCCCTAAAAGACCTTCTGCGCTATCTTATCTTATCTTAAAGTAAGTCGAAAGGAAATAAATGGAAATTTTGAGACCGCGACCCATCGCGTAGCACTTGCTCACTGATTTAGTAAGATAAGTGTGAAATTATCCTCCACAAGACTCTTGATGTTTTTTCAGGGCTTGGGTACGAGAACATAATTGGAAGAAATAAAGAAGGGTCGAAGTTTAGACCGCTCACAGTAGTTCTACCTATAGAAAAGATCATCAGAGAGGAGACAACCCATTTATGATTCCAGCCGAGAAGACTAGTAAAAGGAAGGATCAAGAATGTCATCTATTTCAGGAGCTAGATCAGTTGCCGATGAACAAGTAAGAATTGCCTCAACAAAAATTGATGGAATTGGACCTAAAAAAGCCATTCAGGTTCGTTATTGATTAGGTATCAGTGGGAACATAAAGATTAAAGAATTAACTAAGTATCAGATCGACCAAATTGAACAAATGATAGGTCAAGATCATGTTGTTCATTGGGAATTGAAGAGGGGAGAACGAGCAGACATCGAACGATTAATTTCTATTTCTTGTTATCGTGGAATTCGTCATCAAGATGGATTGCCCTTACGCGGTCAACGAACTCATACTAATGCTAGAACTTGTCGCAAGCTAATTCGGAAATGAAAGAAGTCTACCGAAAGCCCAAGGTACTTGTCTTATCAATCACACTGATAGCTTAAATAGTTCACTGAAATTTTCTTTCGTTTTTTTTGGTATTTCACCGGTTACTAATCCAGTATACGTATATAAATATCCTTCGCCACTCCACTAGTGGCTCGGCTTCGTCCACGAAACTACTGCTTCCGCCTCTCTAGGCATGAGCTATCGCTCATGACTGGTATATGGATCTCTCTATGTAGTGGTCGGCCTTCTAGAAGCTTCGCCAGAAGCGCCTAGTCGCTTCCTTCATGCCTCTTTACTTTAGTATGGTCTGTCTAGTCTTTCCATTCCAATGCCTCCCTCCTTCCTTGTCGCCAACGAACGCTACTAGGAGAGTAAGCAAGCTAACCTTGCTTGCATTCTAGAAACGGTAGCTTTCGCGCCCTTCCTGCCTGCTTAAATTGATTGAATGATCGTGACAGCTCTTCAAATCCTAAAAAGTCTGATTAGATATGTCACTGAAAAAATCCGTTCTGTCTCTGTTTGTTTTATTTTCGGATTCCGAGGATGAGCCGGGCGATCCTTTTTTCTGAGGAGCCGGTCGACGAAGCCTCCTCCTCAGAAAAAAATGTCTCCGACGTCTCGGCTTTTTCAATTGTGATTTTTTTGACGGGTTCGGTCAGGAGAGACAAAAGAGAGATTTTCTATCAGTCAAAAGCAGATACCGCCCCCCCCCATGCTCCCACGGTCCGCTTACCGAGGTGCGGAGCGGGAGGACCCGGGGCCAGAGCAAGTTGGGTTGGGGTATAGAGCCGTAAGCGCGATGGAGGGTGACAGAGGACGTGCTCGTACGGTTCATAGAAGGGTATGATCGACTCGTTGATTGTTGGGAACTTTCACTCCTCTATATTCGAAATATGCCTTTCTAGGAGCATTACGATCTGCAGCTCAAATGGTCTCTTATGAAGTCTCTATTGGTCTTATTCTTATTGTGCGCCTTGTGAGCGCGTTTGGATCCGCGAAGGAAATCGCTCGGATGTTCCCCTAACCCAACCCGGGAACGGACCGGAGGGAACCGCAGCATGGGGAATGTCCGCGTCTCGTCGCAAGGCTCATTTTGAGTTGTGGGTCATAGGGCGGGCGGGCTGCTTTATCTGATCAAGGGCCGGGGCACAAGGGTCCTGGTACTATCCAGGTGCGAAGAACCCCGGGGAGGTGATTGCAATGAGCAGAAATCTCACTCACCGGCCTAAACGACGAGCAAACAATCGAACGTGAGAGCAAGGGATCGCCCAACGAATGGACGAGCTCCAAGGAGGGAGGAGAGAGTGAGGCAAAAACCATGCTTTCAGAAAAGTGGCGGTCCGAATCTTATCTGAACTGCGATAATACTAAGCTGGGCCATAAGGCCATAAGGCCCATTCTCCAACTCCGGGGCCAAGCCTTTAGGTTTTTTAAGGAGGTTGGGTGACAGATCGGCCATAGGAGTACTCCGGGATATAAACCCGGGCAACAAATGTCGAACATACGACGATGCCGCCCATTTTCATTTCATGGAAGTCCCCGGCAGAGGAAAGGGCTGTAGGTGATGGCGCGTTTTGCTTCTTATCTGGAGAGGGGCGCTGAAATCGTTCCTATTGGGTCGTGCGTGGCAGCTAGTATAGATGAATAAGGGCGGGCTTAGCTTTTTTCGGGACCTATTCTCTTAATAGGCGGCAAAGCTGAATAGGAAAGGGGCCGAGCTGACTGATGAGTGCCTTTTTTTTTAGCCTTTCTAAATGAATAAAGGCTCTCATGTGAAACCAACATGGCTGGCTACATACAAGTATAGCCAAATCAAAATGAGACGGGACGGACGGTCAGAGGCCGCAGCGGGACTACCATAGGAAAGAAAGCCCGCCTCCGCTAGCTAACATAGAAAGATATTCCCAGATAACTTGAGTCTCTATGTGAATCTCTTCCCGACCAGGCTAGGCCGAATCGGGCCACCACTTGGGATGGGAATGGCTCAGCCCACATGCATCATTTGATGAAAGCACTCCAGTCCAGTCGACTCCTCGAAGTGGCTTGTCAACCACCCCTCAAAAAAATGCTCCTCACCAAATGACCTTCCTTGGGTTGGGGCAACACAGCAATGAGTAGTTCGCTCCAGGACTCTACTCCCTCGAGAGCAGGATGCCGGCCGAAATGGAGCTGGGAGCCAACCTAGACTTTCCTGGGGCTTGCCTTGCCCCAACACCTAAAGAAAGGGCACCGAAAAGGAACCTGCCCTGCCTCTTCAAGAAAGCCTTGCTTGGTAGGCGCTGCCTACGCACTCAGACAATGCTCTGAACACGAAAGTGTGCAGTTCCGCACCCTTCCCCCATGCTGAGTCACAGGTAGCGCCTCGGAAAGCACGGACGAGCCACATGCAGGGAAACTTGCACGTGTGGTTCTGGCCGGGGACCCCGGTATACTGTACTAATATGTGTAGGTCCCCGTAATTCGAGTGAGATTGTCATGGCGCAAAAGCAGATATGGTCTGGTATTCCCTTGTTCCCAGTATTGGTTATGTTCCTCATTTCTTGTCTAGCAGAAACTAATCGAGCTCCGTTTGATCTCCCAGAAGCGGAAGCTGAATTAGTTGCAGGCTATAATGTAGAATATGCGCGGGATGCGATCCTTAATAGTCCACTGTTGGCGGAAGCCTATGTCCCGGGGTCCCGGGGACTCATTCTGACTGAAACAAGGGGTGGGTCTTTACCAATTTGAAAAAGATTCCATTTTTTAGGGAAGCCAAAAAACGTAGCGCCTAGCGCGAGCCTTATTGAAAAAGCCCCTTACTATAGATGGGGCGCGCTCCTTATTGAAAACTAAAGGAATTTTTTTTATATATGTATTCTATTAGTAAAGCCTCAAAGCCCTTTACTAATAGAATAGAAGGTAAGACCGGCTTTCGAGCTGTAGCTTTACAACGGCAAGCCAAAACCTTCATTATTATTAGTAAGATAGGTTGTTTGAGCGCATTTTTGCCCTTTCTATTAGTAAGCAAAGGGTATCGACCAAGGCTTTCCTTGAGTTTGATTGCAGGGGCGCGCGGTAGCGCTTTACTAATAGAATAGATAGGACTTTTCTTGCTTGTTTAGTAAAGTCACGCTTTTCATTTTGATAGGAGTAGGTGCGGGCAGGGCACTCTTCATTCGAAACTAATGAATGTCCGGTCGGGGGTTTCTGCCTTGTTATAAAAAAGGGAGTTGGGTAAAGCAAACTCCCTCCTTGGACGAGCACGAGGCTTAGTCAAGTAGAACCGGGTTACGCTGCTTGATGCTCCGATCGAAAAAAAAATCTGTGGGGCCATGCCGGTACGACTGAATATGCGTTAGAAAGGTCAATCCCTCCCCTACGACACCAAAAAAAACCGGGCCGAACTTCTAACAAGCCCGCCCGCTTCCATAGAACAATATCGTGGCAACGTATACCTAAGTGGTATCATATTGGATCCTTGGGAACCATCACAAGTACGACCGGCCTCTATTTGAACGAGAATGCCGTGTCGTCCAGCGGAGCCTAGAAGAAGGTGACTCGCGCAGACAGCTGACTCCTTTTCAATAGAAAGGAATAGCCAAACCAACCCAGCTGTCTGGTCAATCTCAGAGATCTTATCGGCCGGCAAACTGGAGACGGACGACCACGGTCCCGACCTTACCAGCACCAGAGGTGTACTAATCAATGAACCCCCGAAACCTACTTTTTTTTCTGACAAAATAAACCAAGCCTAACCGGTCACGACATCTTGTTGATATTGATTGAGTTTGAGGGACTTTCGCTGACTTAATTTATCCATAAACCCAGACCCCCGTAACCTTCGTAACCAAAGCGTCACGACAACATCCAAAGGTGACTTTTTGATTCTTAAGTTTAAGTAGTGGTCGGCATTCCTACGTGCTCCTCCTTGCCGATCACTACTTAAGCCACAAGTGGCTGAGAGAAAGCGAGCAGCACCTTGTATAGGTTGGGCGGAGCTTGAAGAAGCGGGCCCCTATCATATCAGAGAAAACCATTGCGCGCTAGCCTAGCTAGCTAGCGTTTTTCAGCTGGCTATTATGTTATGTTAGTTGTAGCGCGCCTTCCCTCCTTCTCTCACTTCGGAAAGATTTTGCAGTATTTTCTTATGATGACCTGGTCGAGGGAGTACGATACATCGGTGTAAAAGATTGAATGGGATCTGTGAGGTTGGTTATAGTAAAGCCTGGCCGGAAAGTGTTCTTGCCCCTATCATTAGACTGGAGGAGGCCCTCGCTCTGGCGAAGCTAGATCGAGCTCGAATCGTTTTGATTCGAGGCAAAAACGACTAGCCCGGGTATCGATATGTTACTGAAAACGTTATCGATCTATTCTATCAGCTAAGCCAATGCAGGAATTCTCCCTTTTTTTTTCTCGGCTTTTCGTTATCTTAAGGAGAAAAAAAGTCAACACTTGCTCGACCGATCCGTTGGGCAGTGGATTGCCTGCTCCTCGAGTGAGACTAGTGACATAAAACTTAGCTGGTCTTTTCGGATGATCAGCCACACTGGGACTGAGTCATTGGTTGTGATAAATTGGGCCCTTGAGACTGTCCTTCTGATACAGAATCCGATACTCTTGAATCCGCGGGTCTTGCTGCTGCTCTGTTCTCCGGATCTGGAATAAGCCCTGCGCTTAGCTCGACTCGAGAAGCAGTAGATTAGGTAGAGAAGAGAAGATAGCTGTAAACGACTCCGCTCTTGTTAAGCCGGTCTTTCATCTCTGTGCTATAAATGAGCAATGCCCGGACCTGGCTCCAGGATAGAGAAAGAGAACAGATAGGCTCTTCCCTCTGTTGTCACAAATCTTTTTTACTCAGCCGGGAGTGAACGAGATTCTGATTCAAGTTTCTAGAGTCAGTATCAGTAGCTAGGACTGGTAGCATGGTAAGCAAACTAAGAAGCTTACTCTTACGCGGAAAAGGACTAAGAAAAGCAGGCAAAAGGCTAGAAGATCAAGGAGCTCCTTTCCGACAGGGAAGGTGCGAAGCAAAAGGCGCCTATGCCTTGGGGAAATTACCAAGCAAGCAAGGGGGCGGGAGGTACAATTATCTACCCAGTGAGTTTTTTCAGCTTTTTCCAGATACAGATAAAGGGCTTTGTTTGAAAGAATCTTTCTTCTTCCTTAGCGAGTAGCTGCAGGTTTTCAATCCTATCCTCCCATTGAAAGAGCGAGTTCCCGCTCTCTTCGTCGTGGCCCAACTAGGAGTGGATGCCAACTCAATCAGATTTGCCTCGCATTGACCTCCCTGTCTCTTTATCATAGATCAGCCCTGTCACCCCTTCCCCTGCAACAAAAACTTGGGCGAAGAATTCAGTGGAGAAAAAGTAAATAGCTTCTTTTCTTAATACATCGCTGGATTAGCTGATTTGCCTGGTTCGTTTGCCTTTCTCTCTCCGGGACCCTCCTTCGACTCGCACTCGCGAGATATCAAGATCCGGTATCTCGCTGCTTTTTCAGTCAAGTCAAGAACACAGGCTTCAACTTGCACCTGCGCTAATCAGTGACTTGCTAACTTGCCTTCATGTCTCGCTACTAATACACCTAATTGATATCAATCGGCCTAGTAAGGCGCCTTATAATGAGTCTCGCTCTCAAACCCTTGTACTTTAGCTAGCGATTGCGCTTTAGTGCTTCTTTTTTTTTTTCTTTTTTCGTTGACACTAGAATTTCTCTTATCTCGTTGATTGAGCTAGCGGTGGGAGGCATGAATTGTCTTCTAATTATGGCAGTCAAAGGCCTGATCATCTGAAGAATGTTCCTAACCTCTTGGCAAAACGTTTTGTTTTCATTTGGACCAAGATTGTCTTAGCACGAAGGACCGGCAGTCTTTCTGTCTACAACGAAGATTACGTCCTCACTCAAGCCCTCTTCCAGAAGAATTTGAGTATACAGCCTTCTATAGCACAAATCCTCATTCAAAAAAAAAATACCTAACCCTCTAGCATCCACTTTATAGGAATGAGAAAAACGAATCACTTTATCCGCTTTATCTCCACTAATACAAGGCTCCACAACTATGAACATACACGGTTTGTGGACCCGAATTCATTCCCTTGCATGTCGCAAAAACCCTGCGTTTCCAGCCCCTCTTTCCTTCCAAAATTCAATACTCTTTGATAAAAGATAAAGAGAAAGGAACCTGAATTCACAGGCTTGGATTAGCTCCATCCTCAAGGTCAGTGGACATAACCAAATGCCGAATTATCCCGCAGTCGCGCCAACCGGGGCAATGGCCAGGCAAGTTCTAATCTGCAACCATAAAAAAACCTATAATGGAGCTTATCCATATGTAGGGACTAATTTCCCTCAGCAACCATGCACATCTGGAGGAAGCTTGGACCCTAATCTTCTCTCCTTTTCTTTATGGATGACCCCATGAAAAGAGAGGTAAAGAAAGCTAAAGATGGAGGAGTCAGTAATACTAAACTTGTGACAAAGCCATATCCGGCATGGGCAGACAAGGTTCCTTTTCCACCCCCGTTTACCCAACCTGAATTCATAGGGTCTAACGGGAAGGGAAATCCGAGGGTCGCCCATTTCATCGCAAGATTTGCTCAATTGGGAGAAAATAAGCCCGTTTGGCTAAAACTCTTCGTACAGTTTTTAGAAGGACCGGCCTTCGTTTGGTATTCCAATATGCCTCAAGGCTCGACGATTCCCGACTAGGCACCTCTTCCCCCAGGAACTAGAAATGATTAACCCGGAAAACACATAGTAGATGCTGAGGGAGCTAAAGACAGAGTAAGAGCCTGGGAGTTCCGGTCCGCTGATTGGTAGATGGAAGTCTTTTCCTGAGGCCAAGACATATATGTGAACAGTTTCTTTCCCTTCTCCTCCTTTCCGCCTAATGCCCGACTGCCTTATGAGAGGTAGCTGGAGATGCGTCCTTCCCTGATATCGATCTCCCAACAGCTTAGACATTAAAGACTGCCTGACCTGTGATCTGCCTTCCTGCCTTTCTAGTAGGAGATGGAAATGACTTCCTTCCAACATGTGAAGGGACTTTGACCCTGAAATCCATAGCTAGTATTAGCGGTGTGCCCAAGAAAGAATCTACTTGATTCCCAAACCTAAAAAGAAAACAGTCTCTCCGAATGTGCTTAACCTCCTTTAATTTTACCTCACGTGCCTTCCTGTCTTAAGAAATCCCCGGATAGAGATATTCTATCTCGCCGTCTACCTTCAGCCTTCCCACCTCTGAGCCTAAGTTCGTCTAAGAGAGAGTTGTTCCCCTTCGTCCCTGCTATATTAGAACACCCTTTCCCTCTTCTCCGTCTGCTTAAGACTGACTTCCTTCCCCTGATGCCGAAGACTTTGGGCTTAGCTTGGAATGTGAAATTTCATTCGTGTGGTGTGAATGCAGGGAAGGCTGAAGGCAGGGGAACGGTGTAGAGAGACACCATAGAAAAAGGCTTTTTTTACGTCCATCTGCCATAGACGTCAGGACTTTCTTGCAGCTAAAGAGATGAGCCTAAACGTTAGGGTTGCATGAAGGATGTTAACGTCACAACAGAAAAGATTTGCGAAGCTAGACAGAAGACTGATGAAGTCACCTGAAAGAGGAGTTAAGGGTGCTCTTGTTGAGAAAAAGGGTAGACTGGGAATTGAGAGGGGGAACTTGCTCGAGTTTCTTTCGCTCCTTGGCTGTCCTAGGTGGAACTGCTTTCTTGTCATAGGAAAGCTATTAACTAAGTTAACAGCTGCTCGTACTGTAAATAAGGAATCTCTTTCTAATAGAACTGGGAACTAGAGGCCTCTCCGATTGAGAGGATAAAGTCTGTGATTCAAAAACCAAACTTGTTGTTAGAGCTGGGTCGGATAGGCAATCAACATGATTGGCCCCGTCCCAGTTTAAGTAGTTGGATGTGAGTGCATCGGATAAGCATGAAACTATCTGCGTAGCCTAATCGTTGATCACGAGTAAGATTAAGATACCTTTTTTAATCCAATCAATGCGCAGAAGCATGAAAAGAATTTCATTGCCTTTCAGGGCCTGTGACTTTACGAACAAATAGAAACGAATCATTGTGAGGAAATCCAGTAGCTGTAAGAGTCACTGCCTCTCCCATGTCTTATGGTCTTCCAGTTGAGATTTACGGTTCCGAGTCAGATTCTGATTGAACACTTATACTTGAATTAAAGCTGGACAAACCAAAGTCACTGAAAACAGGACCTAACACTTTAAATAAAGTATGACTCACCTCAACTACGTCGACCCTCTATCGACTTCTGCTCACCACGATGCTCTGCCCACGGGAATTCCCTACTTTTGATCACCAACTGAGACGGGAACAGGACCGGGAACGAGCACAACAACCTCCACTGAAACATCTAAAGAAAGAATCGAGACTATAGAGTATTCGGCATCGAAGCTGCACTTACTTAAGAACATTGTTATTCCCATTTGACCTAGTTGAATAAATTATTGAAACTGAATGTGGCGCCGATTGAGAATGTTGCCGGCGCCAACCAAAAACCAAACTAAAGACAAAGACGTAGGTGGGGGCTCCGGTAGTTCCCACCGGGTGACAGGTAAAGAGGCGAGCACAAAAGGCTTCAACAAAAAAAAGTCCCTGTTGTTGTTGGCGCAGTAGCTGTAGGTAGGCTAATCCGTGTTGTTTTCTGGCTCCGAGCATGCCAATCAAGTTGTCATTACTTGTACCTCCGAGAGGATCAATCAAACAAATAAGGGGCCAGACCCATGGCATCAACTTCAAATAAAGAAAGAAGAAAAGAATTTCGCATGAGTGATTCAACCTGGTCAACATGACAGGGAACTTTTTTTTTCCAAAAGCAAAAGGAATCTACCAGTGGTAGTGCCTGCATGAGTTGAAAAACCAGGTCGGGCATATTCAAATACCGAAGCATTGACGGCATCATTCTCATTCCACTTTCAGTTATGACACACAGGATTTTGGGCTCGAATCAGTAGAAGAGCATCTAACGCGCATTGAGCGAGCTGTTCAGGTGTTGCTTTTCCCTTTTTTGCACTCCGCAAAACCGGAATTTAGCTTTGTCGTCTTACCGGGGTTAGGCTTCGAGTCCTTCTTTTTCTCACCATTATGGACTCTTCGACTTGTAGTCCACCAGGAGCTGGGAAGCAACTGAGTTCCGTCTGAGCCCAGGTTTGTAAACCAGCAATTCAATGTAATAAATTACATTGCCTCTTATTTATGTTATGTTCAGCATTAGGGTCCTTCACATAATCTCTCACCGTGCCCCTTCCTTAATTAGTCACGGGCGAGCCATGCCACATTGCATGGTAGGAACTTGATCCTTCACTTCCTTTTTGAGCTTTCGATTCTAGGCCGTCTGTCCGGCTCCATACGGGTTCTCCTTCACATCACCGGTAAGATACATGCTGATGACCTTTTCCTCTTCCGGGGCACGGACAGCCTTGAACTCTTCCATGTCCCACATAAAATTCTCGTTTACGTTTAGATCGATGTTTATCTGCTTGTTGTCCCGGCCTGAGCTCCATGCAAATTCTCCTTTCAAAGTTGCAAAACACAATCCCTAGTGTAAGTCGTAATCAACTTGATGCATTTTGTTGGACTCATGAGTATAGGACGTAATTAGAGGTGGTGGGCGCCCACTTCAAAAGGTCTTTGTTTGGTTGCCGAATGATAAGTGAGTGGTATTGTACCACTATTCTGCCCATGGTAACCAATGTACCCATTCCAAAGGTCTATCGCTTGAAAAGCGAGTGAATAGCAGGCTTGTGTCCTTTAATCCAGAATGGCTGCTTGGTCTGAAATGAGCGAAGTCACTTCCTCGCAATTCCCCAGGAAGTCCAACAATAGGCTCTCTCTCTGGATTAAGCTTCAATCATTGATAGAGAGGAATCACCTAGCATTAAGACTAGACTAGCTTGCCTTAGAATAAACTATTTATGTAACTTCGTCTTCTCCGCGATATCAACCTCAAAACAAGATATGAATCCCCATCTAGTTGAACCTAGCCTTGCCGGGTAGAATCCACACCGCTCGAACTCACTCTCCTAGCTTCTAGCTTTTGACCTAATAAGAGCATCGGAAATTATTCAATGCTTTCCTGGCCTGTGTTCAATGGCATGAAGTCAGCTTTAAGTGATTGCATGGGATATTCCTTTCTATCCCGTGGCTCCTGCCCTAGAAAGAGAAAGATTTTCTCCGGGTGAAGAAAGCCCTTAGGTGAGGTTAGGTCCATCTTGTCTTCTTTAAGATCGGGAAGAGGTCTAAAAAAAGACCAATCCACCGGCTGCAGTAAAGGAGAAAGCCTCATTGGATAAAGACCCTTCATTGCTAGCTTCCTTGCCGATTGAGAGAAGGCACCGAAGCCCAACTCGAAGCTTGGAGTTCCTTCCGCTAGTCTGACTGTGAGCTATAAGGAAAGGAGAAGAGAACGGAGCACTTAGCCTTACAACATTTGATCCATGTGCGTGCCCAGGATCAAGGGCTATGCCTCTATAGAAGACGATCAGACCTAAGAAAGCGAATTAGGTGAGGCCTAAGATAGCAAGTCTGGCTACGAACTCTATTTCACGTAGGTAGGAAGCCTTCGACTAAAGAAGGGCATGAAAAGGGTACTTCTTACGGCATCCTGCTAAAGAGCGGTAATCCTACGATTAAGCCATTTCTTCTAGTCAAATAAATACAACCTATTTTCTTTTACGGTGGCATAGTCTTCACCCTTCCGAGCGCAGGAAGCATTTGTCTTAATCCTATCCAAGACATATCGGTATCGGTAAAAGAAAAGTCTATTTCGCGTGAGACCTATATCCGGTGGACAGAAGTGGTCTTGCATCCGCATTGGAAAGCCCCTCTCGAAAGCTCTCGATCACTGGCGAGAAAAGGCAATCTCAATCCTATTCTTCTGCTTCTTCTTCTCCGTTTGGATACATGGTAACATGTCCCCTGTATTTGGCGAGGGACAGGATAATGGGGGGAACTCATTCGAGCGGGGGAATATTCGAATTCAAATTGCTAATTGAGCGGCAAGGAGGTTCTCGAATTGTCTACTTAAAGTGGGGGGGGATCCTTCCCAGAAAAATGAAAAAATAAGCGATTTATTTAAAGATCAGTTCAATTGAATTTTTAATTCATTTGAATCTAGGACTAAAGGCTTGGTGTTGGTGGGTAGCTCACTAGCGAAGCGGTAGGAGTTTGAATCAATCCTTTCACACGCAAAATAAGATTTTCTCTCAACGTACAGGGACATAAGCCTAAGGTGAATAAGCTACTAAAAAAAAAGAGCTGTAAGCTCCCCTAATGCTTTAGATGAACTACTAAAGCGAACAAAGCCTTTTTCTTTTCAAGAGCGATGACGATGGAGAAAGGTTTGTTTGTTATGTCAGCAAATCAAGAAAGCCTTGCCCATAAAGCCACTTTGTCTTCGGACCTGGCTGGGAGAACATGAGCTGTAAGATTGACGTAATATACTTTCCTTGTTCCGGGACGGGATCGCGTATATAAAGACAAAAAAGGAATAACTGATAAAGAAAGAAAGAACTCTTGGCCTACGGTTCCTTGTTCACCCTCTCTTTGAAGATCCAGAATGCGGAAAGGTCTTTAGACGGCCGGGCTTAGGGTGTGACGAGAAGGTTGAGGTACCCGAGCAAGATAGTCACATCTTCGAAGAGGAGATTTTTCTTCCACATTTCTGAGGATGACGAGAAAAGGAAAAAAAAAGCTATTTGAAGAGCACGAACAACTTTGACTCGTAATGTTTCACCAGCTACAGGATAAGCAGTCAAAGAGAGTCCTCTTTCAGTTTCGATCAAAGGGATCCTGGTGGTTCCTCAAAAATAGAGATGCCTTACTGCTTTCTTTATTTGCTAAGTGGTCTGCGCATCTCTTTCTTTCCCTGCATGTGTGTTGGAGCTTGCATGTCCATGGTTTATTAAGTAGTATATATCCTGCAATCTTCAATGAGATTCACAGCTGGGTGTAATGACCGCATTCTTAATGAGATCTATTGTGGATTGGGAATCTGTTTCCACCACCAGCCTTTCGATTCTCATATCCTATGCTATCTCCATACCTTTCTACCTTTTCTTAGTGCCCAGAGTTCCGCAAATGTGATTTTGCATCTCCAAGGCCTCCCACTAAACCCTTTCTGACAACTTACTCTTTCTTTCCTTATCAAACTGAACATGGCAGTAGACTGGTTACTATCTTGCAGAATTTTATGACTGCCATCTGTGTTCACCTTACACCATCCCATGGGGGAAATTTCCAGCTTATAAGGCTTGGCTGGGGTATGGACTCTTTTGTTTTAGGAGGATAGGCGCAGTTCATCAAAGGCTCGTTTCAGGTTGTGATATTAATGTGTATGTACTTTTACCTTCAACCAACTTTCTTTGGGATCCTTTATCAAAGAAAAGAGCCGATTTCCTCAGAAAGAAGAAAAGGAATCCCTTAACTAGTCAACTGGTCAATCGTAGACAAGAGTGAGCAAGAAGGAGCGAATGAAATGAGCTGTGTCGAAGGACCAGTCTTAGGTTGATGCGGAATAAGCCCTGAATGCCATTGTCGGAATGGAATAAAGTAGTCTCTCCCGGCTTTCTCCGATTTGATAAAAGAAAGGGTATGGGGCACGAACGGTATAAAAAGAAGGCAGGCTTAGTTCGACGTGGGCAGCAGTCCTATCTTCTAGAAGGATCGCTAGCAAAAGCAGAATCTCTTCCTATTGGAGTTGCTTTCGATGTTGGTTCCGGCCAATTCTCTTCCTTGGTGTGCTGGACTCGCAAAACTACTCAAATGTGGCTTCTCATCGATAGAAAGAGGTGTTCCTAGAACGGCAATTCCATACTTTGGTATGCGCATCGTTTCTTCAGTTTTGGTGGGTCTAGGTTAATAGCAGGCATTTAATAAACAGAGCGTTAGATCCCAGAGTAGGCTAAGCTTTGGTGCCATCGTTTGTCTAGTGTACTTAGTGTGAAAGGAAATATGGCTTCGGGCAATGTCACTTCAAAAGAAAATACTATTCTATTGGCTTAGGAGAATCAAAAAGGCTTCTTTCTGAAAGTCAAATAAAGTCTCCGAACTAAAAGATCTTGCGTCAACAGAGTACTGATTGAAAACAAGGATTGACAAGCTGAAATACCTGCCTTAGTGCCACAATACAGTATGATTCTCTCCTGGTATGCTTCCTAAGTTGAACTGATTGCTTGTCTCTATAAACAGTATCGGTTTTGTGAACAAAACAGGTCTCTTGTCTTGGTTTGATCAACCGTAAGCCCTATGGAAAGAGGTTGTTAAAGCCAAGAAAGTCAATCTAGAAGAGTTTGCATAACTGATTGACTTAAAGAAAGAAGTGTTAAGCAAAATAAGAGAAGCAGAAAGTAAAGCTCATCGTTCGTTCCCCTATCAAGTGGGGAACTTCACTTCCTGTAAGTGCTCATATCTCTACTACTGCTAACAGATAGCTTGCTTGTCTTTCTAAACAGTATAGGGACTGCTTTGCTAGCTTTCCTTTCTATCAAACCAGTGCTACTATGAAGTATTTCATTCCCAATGGAAACAAAGAGCTTCTACGCGCTAATCACCCATTTCAGTTCAATGAAGCCTAATACTTGGAAGTGAACAAGGCTTTTGCCTTGCAAGCATTTAGATCGAAGGACTTACCCAACTATATACCATACCCTATTTTGTAGAATCTGCGTGAACGTCACTGCTTGCCCGAGATCAAGCATAAAGCAAGGGCTCGGCTTAAGCTGCGATAAGAAGAAGAACCTCCTCAAGATTGATCTTTGTTTAGAATCTAGCGAAGAAGTACCGTACACACGAAGACCAGAAGCAGACACAGACACAAATGGAAGGTTTTTGTTTTTCATTGGGCATATTTATTTCATCTTGGCTGGTTGAGAATAGGGTTCTATTCCTCTCCAACCAGTCGAGCTTCCGTTGGTGCCGTTGTTAGAGTGAGCGTTCCCGCTGCATCGAAAATAGGAAAGTGTTCAATTAACCGGGGTAAGCCTATCCACTCTTACTGTGAGGGTTTCCGGTGTGCTATAATCAATGGCAGAGAATGCGAAGAAAAGGCCTCTTTGGCAACTATTGAATACGGTCTTTGAGAATCAACTGCTATTTATTGAAGGAATTACCTGGACGAAGCCAATCACACATTTATACTTTCAACCAGGTAAACCACATCTGAGGAAGAGCTTAGATAATCGTAGACTAAGAAGAGAGGACGCAAACACATTCATTTAATTGGGCAGCTTTCTTATTGCCTTGTTAGAACAGCCAGAAAGAAATCCCCTCTTCCTTTCCTGAACCTGTGAGAACACTCTAAGAATATGCCAGCAAAGACTTCATTCAATACTTGAGAAGTTACATCCATCACAAGAATCTCGTTTTTATGTGGTTGAGTAATATAATAGGGCGTAACTTTCCAGGTTTTTGGGGGTTGATTCTAAACTATCTATCTATACATGATAAGGATAAAACCTAAAAGAAGAATCCCAAAATGCCTTATCAATGGAAAAAAAAAGTCTTCGAAACTTTTAATTACGCTCCTCGCCCTATCTTACTAATAATAAGAAAGAGGTCATATTGTGATTAGTATGCCGGACCTTTACTTTAAAGGGCACACAACCAAAGATGCTTCCCAGAGCGCTACTAACCACTAAGTACTTAAGACTAGACTACAGATGCTTATGGTGCGGGTGAGTATACTAGATACTTTGCCCCAGTTCTCCATCTCATCCAACCATCTGTTATTGGATCAACCGAATCCACTGCTGCTCCAGCTACCCCTGCTCTAGCCACTTCCCATCTCTACGCGGGTTATGCCTTTCCTCAAGCTACGGACGGTGCAAGTGCTACTCAATCGGCTAAACCAAGAGCATTATAGTCGGTTCAAAAGCCCCAAGCATCCTTGCTAGCCAGCTCCTAGATATAGATATGGAAGACCCGGTACTCTTATTAGCATCTTTCCTGGTAGATCTACCTAGATTGATTTACCCCGGAGCGGGAGGTCTATTCCAGTTTCAAGCTACCTGTGGGAGCTCAAAACTGAAACAGAACTATTAGAGCTAACGGCCGCCGCCTTGGAATCAGTTCTCCTAACGGCAGGCTCGGAACTAAGGGAACTAGGCGTGGTTGTAAATCCTTGACTCATGGGTTGAAAATCAAATCAATGTCGTGGGTTGGAATGGAAAAAAAATCAATGGGTTGTCCCGCGCTCGCCAGTGGTGTTGTATCTCTTTCAAAGAGCTACGAGAAGAAGCTAAGATAAGAAGCCTGTTTAGTTCTTTCCTTTCAAATGCAAAGCTTACTTGCGTCGCTGTAGAATGAAGTCAAGTAAGTACAAGTAAAGTAATTAATATTTAGTGAAAGCAAGGCCGGGAAAGAGGAAAGCAAGCAGGAATCAAAGACTTCCCTCGGTAAAGCAATTCTTTGAACTTCTGCTTTGCCCGGTCGAGGGTTGGGTTCCTCTCCAAGATCTTCTTTTCTTTCAAAGCGAAACTAGCTCTCCTATCTCTTACGCTTCGCTTTGCTTGAGGATTGCCATTGCTATAGGCCCCCAACCAAGACATTGTTAAGCCAAACCTCATCTTTGAAAGAATAAGCTGCTAGAGCTATTAAAGAGAAGGGGTTGCAGAAATTATCCCACATTCAACTGAATGCCGAGCGGCAAGAGGGGTAGCTGGATCAGAGCGGGAGTTCGCCTAGCTAGTGTAAGCTGCAACTGCTTTAGCGGGATCTAACTCCAACGTGTTGCGGAGCCATCGGCCGTGAGAGGAGAGGGTCTTTTGGCTTCCTCAGGGCCGTGTGAAGCTTAGCTTGCTTTAGCAGCCACGTGATGATTCAAGTTCGTGGTAGGCGTAGGAGCAGGGCGAAGCGGTAGCGAAGCTCAGGTGGTGATTGATTCAAGTGCGCGGTGAGCGTAGTAGCCCCCTCGGGCATGCTCCTTGTACAACCAAGCGAAGAGCGTCTGAGGGCCGGAATATCGTATGTAGTGTAGAATCAGATCTTAAGCTCTTTACTAGGTTTGGAACAAGCGAGGAACGAGTGACCACAAGCTCCGCTTAAGCGCTCGACATGCAGTTAGCTCAAAACATGTTCATCATGTGGCCGAGCGAAGCGCATCTGTGTGAAGCAGCCTAGCATCACTTTAGATAGGAGCCGAATGGATGACTTACAACTGAAAGTCCGTTTTTCGGATCGATATATCGTAGACGTAATGGAGATCTTGGTCTAGACCCGGTGGTTAGCAGAATTCGGGACCTAACGATGTTCGCTTCGTCACATGAACGGGAGCGGACGATTCCCTCGTCTCTCCCTTATCGGGGAATGGCTGCAATCACAAGCAAGTGATTGAATGAGTGGGGGCTCCGAAAGCACATGCGGGATAAGCAGGTATTTCAGGAGACGGTCTAAAAATGGGTCCGGTCAAGAAAGAAAAGAGAACTCTCAACAAGCTGGAACTAATCAAGATCAATAGGAAGAGGGAATAGATGAATTTCTTTGTCTGATAGCAGACTGCTACGCTTCATAGCCTCTTATTTCACACTTAGCGAACTGGTCATTCTCCTATCTGTCCCTGGGACCTCTTTCGTTCCTATAGGTCTTTAACCCACCCTTCTATATATACATGTCTGGCTCCGTTTCATTCCTTTCTCCATTCCGATTTCTCTGCATCCGTAGATGGCCAAATCATACGCTGCTAAAGCCAAGTAGTCCTCCGCTCTCTGCATCTAAATATGCTGTTTCATCCGCTGAGACAAAAGCATATGAAAAAACTCTTTCAAATGAGGAAACCACTAAAAAAGAAAAGACGTCCAACGGAGGTCACTTCGCTCGCCTAAGAAGGAGCTGTGCTTTCTCTAAAAGCTAGCAACCTATGCCTTTCCTTTCTACATGAGGGAGGAAGATAAGAGAAAGAAGGCTAGGTCCCAGCCTCTTCCACTAGAAAGAGCTTCTTCTCTTAAGGCTTCTTGCCAGTAGTGACCTTGCTTATCTATGAAAGAGGATAGATGGAAAGATAACTAGATCAATGTCTTCCGTCTTCGTCTGCTATATAACCTTCAAGGAAGATGCAAAAGGCAGAACAGATGATAAGACGATGCATCTTTGCGTCTTCTCGTCAGGATCTATATAGGGGGATCGAATACATTAGAACTCCTTCTATCTAGCGCTCTCAAGCTGAGGTAACTCAAAGCTTTGAATGGCTCCTGCCTAGCTTCCTTCCAGTGATTAGAGTCTTCCGTTTGAATCTTGCTATGAGTGCCTTTTCCCATCTCTAAGAAGCTGTGCTATGAGGGAGGCACCCTTTCGTAAAAATGCTACCTCCTTACTCTATCTCTTCTAGTATTGGTTTAAGGCCTCACTCAACCAGCCTCAAGTTTTTCTTTTATTCCCTCTTACGGTGATCTCCTCTTTGATATGTCCTTCAGGTATAGGGGAGTACAAAAGGTTTTCATTCGATTAGTCAAGCAAAGCTAACCGAAGTGAAGGTATTCATTCAAGCAGTAATGGCATACCGATACAAAAAGATCTCCTTCCGACTTCGACGAAGCAGATAGAGAAAATAAGGTTGTTCCCGGGCTAAAGCTTATTAGCTTATTATGAACCTTTTTCTTCCTCTTCTTCGATAGCTTTGCAGAGGAGAAAGACTGATCTTCTTATCCCCTTACCTGTCTTTGACTGAAGTCGGGCATTTCCTTCTCTTCGAAGATCGTCGTTGCTCACGATCCAGTCAAGAATAGAATTCTAGTACGAGTAGCAAACTGAACTGAAGGAAGCTCAGCTTACTCTTATCAAAGGGAGGACGGGACTCTTCTTTCTTAGCTTAGCCAGAAGCCGATTCACAATCAATTCCGGTGTGAAGAGTAGAAAAGCATTCCTGCGAGCCCGGGGCTAGTGAGCAAGTGGAATCCTTCCTTCTCAAGCCGGCCTTTGATAAACTTCGAATATCTAGGCCTGGAGGAGAGGAGCAAGACTGGTCTGAGCTTCGTTTCTTTGTTTAGTCATTCCCGTCGATTGAGAATAGAAGGATAGGTTTGAAGCGAATCAACGAATTGGATCACTTGTTTGAGGTGAATCGAGGTCAATTCAATGCATTAAATCAGCATCTCCATATAGCTGTCAAAGCTTGCAAGTCGTTTTTCACTCTATTGAGATATCTCAAGTTGACATTTTAAATTCCCCCCTAGTGGCGAAACCTTGCAAGCCCATTTCAGTCAAAAAATGGTATCTCCATTTGAGAAAAGGCATTCCCCCATATATGTGAAACCTTGTCAAATGAACCATATCTCTACAAGTTCTATCTTCCTACAAGAAAGGAATGATTCTTGTTCCCGTAACACTCATGGATTGGGATTTTAATAGGAAATGAGGGGAAAGAAGAAGACATTGACCGTAGGACAGCGCAGGGGATGAAAAGGAATTGATCTGACTGATCCGGACGGGACTACGAAAGATTGACTTCCTTCAGCTTGAAAGCGGGAAAGAAGTGACCCCCTAGCTATCGTGCAACAATCTGTTTTGTTGCTTACAACTTGGCCTTAGATGATCAATCCTGAACTGATGAACTCCACTATCGGCTTCGTTGCCCCAGCTAACAACCCGGTCGGCTATGAAAGAGATTCACTACTTGTTGAGCTACTTACTTTACGGCTCGTGAGCAACGACGATAGATTCCATTTATCCTGAAGTTCGCTACCTAAGACTCTTTTTTCAGTTCATTCTTGGGCGTAGAAGCTTTCCTTGACTTAGAGCATTTCCCTGAAGATCTCATTCCTTTCCTTCGGTCAGCTCTTCCTTAGTTAGTAGGGGAACTTCCCTTTCGATTTGAACTTGACTGGCGCACTACATAGAGATTTTCACGGAGACGGAGCTTGAGCTATTACTTGAATAAGAGTTCACTAAAGGTCGAGAAGTCAACTACCTTACGAAAAGCATTTCAAAAGGTTTCATTTTCCCCGTCTTTTTGTCCTCCCTTCGGCTCAATCTCAAATTCTCCCCTTGGCATCAAAAGACATTGATTTGATATAAAAAATCCCCGATTGGATAAGACAGAGCGAAGGGAAGAGCATGAAAGCATTCTATCACAGACAGGAGCCCGAGCATGTAAGCGCTATGGGCAGCTAGCCTTGCACAAGAGACAGGAAAGAGTCCCTTTATCGATTCGGCTCGTGCAACCAGGTGCGGGGCGGCGATCGCTTCGAGAGCTACGCAAGGCGTGAACTAGATTTTTCACTCTTTTTTTTATAATATTGCCCACGGAGCGGTGGAATTACGATAGGTAGAGTGCCTCTATACGGGAAGGTAACCCAACGAGTGCTGCTTTGTTTGTGGTATAGCCACATGATTGTGATTATGAAAGAGTTAGGATTGGGTTTTTCTGCCTGTGTAGACACCTCAACGAACTCATGTGGGCACTCCTCAGCCCGAGGACAATCTCTCAAATACACATGTTGATGTTGACCCGTTTTTCTTTTCTTTGCTGATTCCTCTCAATGAAATTTGCCATGTTGCACTAAGTTACTTACGGATGTATGCATGCAGTCCGGGAACACTTTGGGGTGAACACCCATCCGAACAAGTAGGGTCAATAGTTCAGCATTTAGGCCGTAACATTTAGCAACAAAAAAATATTTAACCCAAGAAGTGCTCTCCGAACCAAGCTAGATAGTCTCCTATCACTAGGCTCACCAACCAACCTGGACTTTGATTTTTATTATTCCTACCGGATATCTGAAACCATAAGGATTGTTTCCAGCCATGAGTTCCCATATGACATAAGCGCTCTTGGGTGGGCTGGACCATTCCATCAAATCTTTGAGAAGGGGCCAAATCTCGTATTTGTTTGATGGTCGGCGCGGCTTCGCTTCTACGACTGCCCCCCCAGCCGTTGCAAACACTGAGCGAGAACGGTAAGGGGCGCACAAAGAATGTCGTTGCGCGGGGATGCGATTCGCCAAGCTGGGGCAAACAAAGCCGTCCGGTCCTACCGGATTAGGAATGCGAAGGCCTTCCCCCTTCCCAACTACGAATAAGATCGAAAGGAGACCCGGGAAAGAAAGAGCTATGCTATTGACCGACCCTTTCGTTCTTCTCGCTCCGGGTTTCGATCTATATGACCTCCCGGTGGTACAAAGTCAACCTCTTCCGTAGAGGCAGGTAGTAACCTAACCTTTAAGAGTCTGCTCCAGGGGGGAGCCCTCTTATCTATCAATGGAAAGATCTCCGTGCGTGGCGTGATAAGGAATCCTATAAAATCTCGATGGAGACTCCCTCCCCGGTCCCACGAAGATCTCTACATACTTGTCTGTCCAGCCCAGGGCAACAGAGATCTTCAGGTCTGCGTGCGTGGGAGCAGCTCAAACAAAGAAAGAGGAGTCTGGTCTGAATTCAGGCCCGGCCCGCCCCTCTGCTGCTAGATTCGGGAATGGCGCCAGGCGAGGGCGCCGCTATGCCCCTTAATTCATCGAATGGTCCTTCGACCTTCATTTGATTTCGACGGCCGGCATAGATCTCATGAGACCCGCCCACTATTACTACGAAAAAAGCCCTGCCCTTTTCCTTCGCTACTAGGGAGAGTAAGCTACCTCTATTAGCGCCGGACCTTGAGTCGAATTGATCGTGTCATGTGCAACGTCCATCAATGATGGTTCATTAATGTCCATTGATTTAGACTCCTTCCCCCTTCCCAACTACGAATAAGATCGAGAGGAGCCCGAAAGAAAGCCCCCAAACCAAGAACGAAAACAGAAACCTTTCTATTAACTCCCCATTCTCTCTTAAATAAAGCTCGCCCTCGAGCCCTGGGCCTGGGCAGGTCGGCCGGGTCTTTCCCTGTTGTTCTGTTTCCGCCACAAGAAAGACGCACGGAAGAGGTATGCCCAGCGCGCAGAGGATCCGTTGAGAGTTTCTGTTGTCTCGGTAGGGAACTGTACGATCTTTTCCCCTATTGTATTGAATCAATAAAAAAAGAGGTAAGTGCTACGGCCCCCTATTGTTTGATCCAATATTGACCGGGGACGAGCCCCGACTTCCATAGGTCCTTGGTTTTACCTCCTGTAGTGGTCCTTGCTTTTTTTTAATAAAGCTCCGCGGGGCCAATTTCTCGTACTTGCTCAGTGTGCCCCCCTTTCGTCCGTCGAGTGCCCCGCCCGGTTCACTGGGCTGTTGGCCTACCAAGCGCTTGCCCGCTGCTCTTGCCTAAGCTTGACGGGCGGAGCGCTCGTTATCCTTACAGGTCTCTCTGCTGGGCCCCTTATTGCTCTAGCCATAAGCTATGGCAGCTCCAGCTTGCAACCACAGGGGCCCGCCCTGCGAGGCCAGAGTGGGCTCAGCGGTCAGCCCCCATTCGAATTACGTTAGGGTTTTTTTTGCCAGATCTAGAGAGATACTACGAGTCCTCCGTCCCAGATTCCATCGCCGCGGCCATCTGGTTCACCGGTACTACCAAAAAGTCTCATGCTTACGTTACTGTTACTGATGGTTGAATTATCTTGGACCACGAAGACCCCGGTTGTGCTTCTGGTTTCCATTCCCATCATCATATTGATGATCAATCTCCTCGTGCTCCGCCATAAGAACTTGGAGTCCGTATCATGGTGAAGGTAAGGCTGTGATTCTTGCTCAAAAAACAGACCGAACGCGTTCGAGTTATTGGCTCGTCCAACCCGGCAGCATTCATGAGTCGCTCGTTCAACTGTCCCTCGGAGACACGGTCGAGAAGTACTATGCATGGTTGCCCCCCGTCCTTTCTTTCTCTCGGTCCCACCCAGCAAGATACGGCTCAGCCAAAAAACGTGAGCGCCCCTACGCAGCCTTATTAAAATTTTTTTAGTAAAGTCAAGCCCTAAAGAAATGGATCAAAAAAAGGGGGGACTTCTGCAACGGGCTATGCCACCCAAACCAACTGAGGGAAGTCGCATCCGCCCCATCGCAAGCACCTACAATGTCATGATCACATTGGTTTACCCTTTTTTCTTTGGTAGTTCAACGGACGGTCGCCCCTCCAACAAGAAAAGGTAAAAATATGGAAACTTCTCTGCCATTTGAATCGGAGAATTTTTGGATAAAATCGGGTTTTAAATTTCCAGAAACCACACGATTATATAGCCAAAGGGAATAGGCCGCGCCTAAAATCATCCCAAGCGCTGCTAATGTGGCTACTAAGCTATTTCTTTGGAAAGCTCCTACTGAGATGGGAAATTCCCCGATAAAGCTGCTAGTACCAGGTGAACTCATATTGGCCAAAGTAGAAGAGAAGAAAATGGTAGAGAGATTCGGCATGGTGCTCACTAAACCTCCGTAATATCTAACAAGTCGAGTCTTATGTCGGTCATATAGAACACCAACACATAGAAAAAGAGCTGAAGGAACCAGTCCATGACTTAACATCGGTAGAATGCTACCTCCAATTCCCTGTATGTTCGATAGAGCCAAAGATTCCCCCCCACTGATCAGAGTACGCCGATTACCCCCCGAACCGTACAAGATAGTTACCATCTATCATACGGCTTTCGAACTTCACTTCTTTTTCTGGTCGTTCCGCTCTGTCGATCGATGGTAGTCTAAGAGATCTGTAACCCCCCGAAGTTATTTACATAAAGGTTCCTGCTTCCTACCCATAGTTAGCATGTATCTCCCCGGGTCATACTTGAGTATCACATCGTAGACCCCCACCCCAACTCTATCTTCCTTATCAGTGAACCGGAACATAGTGCATAGGTACTCTTCAATGCAGCGGGGACGAGACGACGTGATATACTACGATCACGTACAGAAGTGCTGCCCTTCGGCTCGGCAATATGGAACCTCTCAACAGCTCTCGTTCTTTTATGAGGCCCTATCGGGATAGGTAGGCCCAAGCCTTTCCCTTCCCCCCGACCGAGCAGTAGTTTAGTTCTCCACGGCTGACAAATAGGAGTTTAGGCCGTAAAAGAAAGGCACCGGCCCTCATTCTCTCCCCCCCCCACTTTTTCTTTCCTTATCTATCTACGTGCGCACTGCGTCAGCACTGGCGAAAAAGAGGTCGGCTTTACTGAAGAAGGGCCTTCCTTCGGGTGTCATATTTTGGCCGAGTTTAATTCCATCAAACCTTATGTTACGCGACCGTAATATTTTGTTACGTTCCACCGCTGTTACGCCAGAAAGAAAAGGTTCCACACGAGCTCTCGTCCTGCGGCGTGATGGCAGGACCGATAGGAGATAGGCTCCGGGTGTATATAGGGTAAAATCTGCAGGAGTTATGAAAATACATAGGCCCCTTCCCTTCTCTTTTGGATGAATGGGGCGGTTTAGAAGGCGCTTTCCGATCTACGGTCCCTCGGAGCGAAGGGTTAGGCAGGTAGTATGGGCCCTCTGACTTCCAGCTATGTGCTGTGCGGCTCCCGCGAAGCGAATGAAGGGAAGCTCTTCGAGCTTTCTCCGCCAGCAGCTTATGTAGTGGTCGGCCTTATGCTCCCTAAGCTTCGCTTCCCTCCCCCCTTTCCCTTATTAAATGAAGTGGAAAGTCTTGACTTAGTAGTCGGCATTCTATAAGCGACTTGTCGAGTCTACGAAGCTTTGCTTCTTGTAGTCGGCCCGTAATGCCTCCCTTCATTTGCTTGCTTCCTTCCAGCTCAGAATGCTTGGCCCCCCGCGCCAAGTCGATCTTTTAGGCTTGGCTTCGTCCCGGAAGCGAAGCTTCTACGACGAGTCGCTTCTCCCCTTCTCTACTCTCTCTGGCGGAGAAAGCTCGAAGAGCTTACGCTTACTCTCAGCCTCTTTGATTGGTAGGCGGGCGGGCTAAGCCCCCTACTTAAGATTCCTTTCATAAGGCTAATCTTGTTGTGACGCTTTGGTTAGGCCGACTACTATACTATAGGCTACTTTTAGCTTCTATAGTGGCCCTTCCACTTTGGGGTAGTTGTAGTTTGTATTGGTACTGAATGAATATATCAAACAAAGGCGAGCAGTAGAAGCCCTTTTCCGGCCTGGGAAAAGCAGCGAACTCTAGAAGCTAGGGCCTTGTTCACCTTTGGCGAAGACTATTCCGTTATCAGCGCCGCCTTAGAGATTGAACGTCGACTTATCTTATTACCGTTCAATCTAAGACAGCGCGCTGATAGCTTTTAGTGAACAGCCCCCTTCTGAAAGCAAGCGAAAGCAGCCTTTGTAAGTAGTTAAGGAAGCCTTGCAACTATGATAGAAAGCCGTTTGCTTCTTGCCAAAGCCTTCGCCTTTCTTTTGAATCCAAGTAGGTCGCGACTCTTGTCTTTTAGTCGGTCGGGGGAAGCTAGCGCTTATACGAGAGCTCCGCTTCCTCGTCTTGCTTCTGGCAAAGCTTCTACTTTGCTTCCTTCTCTCGCGCTTGCTTGCGCGAAGGCTTAAAGTCCTTTTCGCTAGGTCCAATTCCGAAAAAAAGGGAAAGATCTGATCCAAGAAAAATCCCGCATATTGAGCGCAGCTGATATGCGGCTAGGGCTAGGCGATCGTATCATGCCATAAATTTTATATGTATAGAGAGAGAGAGATCCCCTAGAGATAGAATAGATGTTCATGGATAGACAGACATTCATTCTTTGTTTTGGGGCTGAAAAAGCTCGTCGATCCAAATGAATCATTCTTCTGGTCTCTCTTCGCCTCCCGCCCCGAAACTGACGCACAGCACAAGGCCCATTCGCTTCGCGCGCGGGAAAGCAAGGAAGTTCAGTTCATGAGACCGCGGCGGAGTGGAGCAGCCGCGACACTAAGTTCCTTACCTTAGCTGGATCTCGCTGGTGCCACCTAAACGGTAGGTAGGCGGCGGATGTGTGACGTTTGGAGTTGTCGTTCGTGCACCTGTCCCCAATGGAAGAATGAGTGATCCGTTCCCCTGCAGATCATGGCCTTACCACTCGGTCCCCGATGGCCAGCGGGGGATTCGGTATAGCAGCTCACGTTCGTTTGCGCTGCGCGTTCCCGCTGGACACGTGTTAGCTGTAGGAAGTATGGTTCCGAAAGTGACTTCGGTTCGCCAGTTCAGGCTCAACTCCTCGCTTTACGTTAGCGGACCTACAGGTCGGGCCGGGGCTCCGCGCTCTTTCTTTCTGTGTGGGACGATGCCGGGGAGAGAAGGGAATGCGTCGAGGCGGCGAACAAAAACAAGACAACTACATTTTTTTTTCTTTTTCCTCCATGAGATGAGCCCAGTGCATTGGACCGATGGATAAGAGAAAAGAGCTGGCCCAAAAAGCGCTTAGGCGCTCTACGTACAATGTAGACAGATACATATCAATTTCTTTCTGATGGATCAAAAAGAGAGAGTTGTCTCATCAATAGATAGAAATAGGGTGAAAACCTTATTATTGATAGATTCCCTCTCTATCCATTCCTACTCTTTTGATCTATCAGAACAGATCAGCAGGCTTCTATCAATCGATTTGAAAATAGCACGTTCATCTCGCTTTTCGTTCATTTTCGCCACGCCAACATAGCCATCATAATAAGAAGCAGGCGAAGCTGCTAGAAGCTCTAGCTTCTAGCCCTTGAATTCTTATTCACGAATGCATTGGGAAAGCCAACAGAAAGATTCGATTCTGACTTCGTTGAGCCGGTGCTGCTGTTGCCTGCGTGTAGGGCCGTCCTCTACTCCCGTCCCGGGGCGCTAAGGGGCTTTTGTTTTTTTTGGAACAGACGGCAGTCTTTTGCTGACGCCTCGAATAAAGCTTTTATTGCGACATGCTATGTTTTCTCCCCCATTGCTAGTAGGTTGATGGGTCGCACGCCCGGCACACATGTTTTGGCCTTGTGTGTCCATAACTCAAAATAGGTGACCTAACGGCCGCCGCCCGACTAAACATACCAATAGTCACCAGATTCATATGGGCTACTGAGGAGTAAGCAATGATCTTCTTAAGATCGATCTGTCTTGAAGTGGTCAAGGAAGTATATATTATAGCAATCGCGCTTGGAGTATAAATGAAAGGAGTGGAAGAAAGTGTCGCTTCGGGAAACATGGGTATTGAAAATCTTAAAAAGCCGTAGGTTCCCAATTTTAAAAGAATTCCTGCCAAGATGACGGATCCTGCCGTAGGTGCCTCTACATGAGCTTCGGGTAACCAAATATGAACTGGTACCATAGGCACTTTGACGGCGAAAGAGGCGAAAGAAGCAATCCATAGAAAGATTTGGCGCCGCTCACTAAATTCTGTGGTTAATGATATTTGTAAATCGGTGGTTCCTGTTTGGAGAAGAATCAAGAGAATAGCTAATAGCATAAAAACAGATCCAAGTAAAGTATAAAGGAAAAACTGATATGCTGCCTTGATCTTTCTTTGTCTCGAACCCCATACCCCTATAATAATGGTAGAGTAAGGGGTGGCCCCAAAGCGGAATTTACCGGTGGTGGTTGGTCGAAGCTCCAGTAGGTAGCCACTCCCTTCTCAGGGAACCGTACGTGAGACTTCCGCATCATACGGCTCCGTCCCGAGCTCCCGTCGTCGGCCCTTGTCATTAGACCACTTATGCATGTATTTTCCGCCTGGGACTCTCGAATCTTTTGCTTCTCGGGTGGTGGCGAACAGTGCAGCTTGCGTTTGCGGGAGATGCCCGCCCGTAGGGCCCGGCCTGCTTCTCGCCCGAAAGAACCGCTCACTAGCTAGCCGGACTAGTGGGGGCCCTATCTGGAGACATACTTAAAAACATGCCTTTCGAACCGGCCCGTCTTCAAAAAAAAAGGGGGAAGAAAGATAGAGTGTGGCCTGTAGAGCACATGTAACGCACAGTCGGGTTGCTCACGCAGCGGATCTCTCTCTATCTATAGATAGAGAGAGGGAGATGTGAAAGTAATAGCCTTCTTTTTTGGCTGCCCCCCGACTTACGGCCTTTACGCTACTACTACTGTGATGTGAGCGGTTCAAATTGGTTTGATCTTTCCCAATTTTCCTGGCCGGAACTTGTACACAGCACTTATACGGAGGTGCATGCATAAAGGTTTGGAACTCTTTTCTTATCTGAATCTTAAAGACAGGACCCTATTCTCGAACCCTCTGCCGAGCTTAACCCCCGCCCCCGCCATTTCCTTTTGAAGGGGGACAAAGAAGGGTCTCCACCCACCTGCTGCCAACAGTCTTTCTTCGGAATTCTACTGAACGGGTTGATCCTCCCCTTTGTTTTAGCAACTTTTCCTAAGGTCTCCTCGCCAAGAGATCCCCGGCGACGACAGAGGAACCAACCCGCCTGCTGTGGCGGGGCGGTTTTTTTGTTTCACAATAAGACCTGGACGATTATCCCTACCCTCGGCAGCTTACGAGTTTACGTCCATCCCTGGTCGGGTAAAGTTTCCTTTCTATTTATCCCTTGTAGCCGTTACCCGAATTCGCGCAAGTGTGTCCACACCCCCCTACTTGACGAGGAATCCATTCTCGCGAACAAACACAACCCCTACACACACCTAGGAGCACCCCTTCCTGCATATCCATACAAGACCCGAGTAGGCGGGTCGAGGTCCTACGAGGTACCCACTACTCGGAGTACCCTCCCAAAAGGAAAAAGATGTGTCTGTCAGGTTCGGTTCTTCTTTGTTGGGTGGGTTCGACCAGAAATGCTATGCTTACACACAAGACTACCCCTCTTCCCGAAAGCTTCGCGGCGACTACTTTACGACGACGGACGACCGCCCGTAGGGGGTTTACTGCACAAGGCCCCTGCAGAGGAAAAGCTTTTTCCCAGCGAATAGAAGATGCTCAGCTCCGCACAACATAGGGATTAGCACGCTTTCGGGAAGAACATAGAATAGTAGAGGATCCAGCATGCGGAACACGGCGATCATTAGAAATTCACGAATTAGAGATGCTGTAATATACTCTTTCCCATAACTTCTCATACCAGACCAACCCACTGAAATGCAAATAGGGATCAGAAATGTGGTCAATATCACGAAGAATAAAGAGATCCCGTCTATACCCAAATAGAAATTGATGTTCTCATAAGGAAGCCATCGAAGGCTTTCCACAAATTGAGATTTGGCCGTAGAAGGATCGAATTGTATCCAAGGAACAGGGGAATACAAAAAAGTAATAAGAGAGGCACACAGACCAATCAATCGTATCGGTCGTATTCTTTCATTTGGAATGAAAAGAGGAGTAATGCTTCCTAGCACGGGACAGAGAATAAGACCACTTAGATCAGAATAGCATTCACAGAAATGTTCTAACATTGAGTAGAATCGAAGATTGAAGAGATTAGTTGACAACAGTAAAAAGATGGGCGCCTAATTCCAATACAATAGGGGTCTATCAGTGCAAGTCGGCCGAAGACCGTGATTGATGAGTGGGTAGGTGGCTTAAGTCCACCTCTCGCCCAGTGGGAAGTAATGAGGCTAGTCTCCCCCCTGAATGAAGAAGTAGTGGGCCCCCTTCTCTTCGGCCCTTTTTTTAGATTCTTTCTCTTTTTTCATTTTTTATCCTATTTTTTTTTTTAATCTCTCTGGCAAAAGGAAATTCGTCTCAATTACATCGACCCTTGCCTTTTTTCAGGTAGCTTTCTTACGCCTATTCAGCTAGTGGGGGATTGGTCATAACCGAAATTCATCGAAGAAATCAAAAAGAAAGAAGAGGTGCGGAGCGGGAAGTTTTGTCTTTCTTTCAATCCAAATAAGAGAACAAAGAAACCACTCAAAAATGAAAGTTAGATAAAGAAGTTTCAGTAAGAACTAGCACTAGACTTATTCCCCCCTTTTCCTCTCTCTTTTGTTTTGTGCTTCCACCCGGGCTTTTCATTCTGTTTTATAGAGAGACCTGAGGAAATTCTAATATAAATTTATGTAGAAAGGTGAGGCACTTTCCCCGGCATACGAAAAAAAATCCAGGATGACGGCTTTCAAAAGACGAGTAAGGACGGGGAGGGGGAGGCTGCCGACTCCCTTTTTTTTGGGAAGTCTCCCCATTTTTTTAAGGGCCTGCCGAATCCTGAAAAAAGGGTTCTTGGGGAAGCGTGGTAGGGGAGGGTAGGGGCTGTCGCCGCCTGATAGAGGCAGAAGCCGGGCCACCGGAGCTATCTAGTCGAGTGTGTCGATTGAAAGAGGAGGGGAGACAACTCAAATGCCAGCGCAAAAATAGAAAGAGTCGTGCCGTTCAAAGTCTAATTCTTCTAAAATCCATTGCTCGATTTTGCATGCTCTGCTCCCAAAATGCATAGAGACTTGCGAAGGCAGATCCGGGTTTTGGTTGGTTCGAAAAGTCATGATGGGAGAGGCAGGCAAAGTTAAAGAAAATACTGGTGCTACTATAGAATCTTATGAATCGCGCGCGGCACACTTTCTATATCTCCTCTGTCTACAAGGTGAACAGCTTAGCTTACAGCACAGCGTGTTCGCCACCACACTGGCTGACTGGTGCATAGGCCTTACCGTAAGAGGGCCGAGAGGTATGACCCTTCGATTAGAACGCCCATATCTCGTAACACGCGGAGCGTGGCATTTCCTTTTTTTATTAAGTCCGTATAACTTCTAACCAAAAGATTCATTCTTTATGGATCAAGTACCATTCAATTCTAAGAGTGCATTGCCTTTTTTTATTAATGAAGAAGAGAGGGCTTTGTATAGACACCCTTGAGCCATGTTATGTTCGTCGCCCTAGGCTCACCATTATTTCATTCTCTTTTTTGGTTCTAGCTCCAAAGAACATATACATGGAGCTATGTCGACTTACGTACGTGACACCAAACGATTAGGTATACCATACCACGCCACGTATCGTCTCCTCGAAGAGAGAAAAAAAAGAAAAAATCTAGTGATCGTGCCGTAAGACCTTGTTCATTTCTACTTGACGTTATTTTCCTCGGTTTTTTTACATAATGTGCTAGCTTACTTAGCGCAAGCGCTAAGGATCTAATCAGAGCAGAGTCAAACTTGGATTTGAAAAAAAACCTTTCCCGGAGTCAAAGTGTCCTCCTTGATCTTTAGGCGGATTAAGCCAAAAAACATTTTTTTTTAGAAAAGTCTCAACGTCCTCGTTGAGAGTCGCTCTGCGAGACGTCCAGTAGTCTCTGACTTGGTCTTCGAATCGTAAGTTTCTGCCCGTTCCCAGCTTGCCTCGCTCTCAGGTTGGCCCTTCTACTTGACTAAGTAGTATTCCACTCGCACAGTGGGCTAGCGCATGGTGCGGTCAGCTATGATATACTCAACTTCTTCTTTAGTAGGTTCTGGCCATTAGGGAGTGGCCTCCACCTTTTCAGGGTCGGCTGCAATACCTTGCGCAGAAACAACGAAGCCTAAGAAAAACACTTGAGTTTGCATAAAGGAACACTTCTTAAGGTTGACATACAGCTTTGCTACCCTAAGAGTCACGAAAACCTGACGAAGATGACCTAAGTGCTCTTCTTTAGACTTACTAAAAACCAGGATGTCATCAAAACCACCAAGAATTTGCCTATGAAAAGTTGTAAGACATGGGTCATAACACTCATAAAGGTGCTGGGAGCATTGGACAATCCAAAGGGCATGACTAACCATTCATACAATCCGTCTTGGGTCTTAAAGGCGGTTTTCCATTCATCTCCTGGCCTAATGCTGATTTGGTGGTAACCACTGCGCAAGTCTATCTTGGAGAACCAACTGAAACCAGCCAACAAATCTAACATATCCTCAAGCCTAGGGATGGGAAACCTATACTTGACGGTGATCTTATTGATGGCTATACGATCCAAAAAAAATCCTCCAAGATCCGTCCTTCTTAGGTGTCAATAGGGCAGGTACAGCACAAGGACTAAGACTATGTCGAACAAAACCTTTCGCTATAAGCTCTTCCACTTGCCTATTTAACATTAATCCTTAGGGTTCATCCTATAGGAAGGTTAGGCAATTGAGATCCAGGAACTAATTCGATAGCGTGCTGGATATCCGGTAACTCACTAGGAAGCTCATCAGGCATGACATCAATTCAGCATTGCCTCTAACAACTTATGTACCTCGGGAGGGAAATCAGACTTAGGCTCAGTGGAATCTGGGAGAGTCCCCCTAGCTACAATAGCTAACCAGCATTTACTCTTATTCCCTTTCGAAGGCTCTATGATTCAAAATGTGAAGACTTTTTCTTAAGGGGAACCTGAGGGGAAGGTCTGCGCTTGGACCCATTGTCTTTATCTGAGGGCTTGGCAGGTGTCAAGATAATTTTATTGCCCTTCTATTTAAAGACATAAGTGTTCTCCCTACCGTGGTTAGTCACATCAAGGTCATAAAACCAAGGGCGCCCTAGAAGGATATGGGCTACGTTCATGGGTAAGACATCAAACACAGTAAGCTTAATCCTTATAGTCACCAAACTTTATTGGGACAAGACACCTCTCAGTGACAGGTAAGGTTGTCTTATCTACCCAGGCTACCCTAAACTAAAGGGCTGGGGGTGTGGCTCTACCTTAAGGTTCAATCTAGCTATGGCGGACTTAGAGACCACATTCATGGTGCTTCCCCCTTCAATGACCAACTTGCAAGTTCTTTCACCACATCTAATGAAAGTGTGGAAGATATTAATGCGCTTCCACTCATCATTGTCAACAGCAGTAGACAAGATACACCTCACAACGTTGACATGGTGATCATCAACCTCAAAAGCATCTCCCGTCTCATCCTCATCTCCAGAATACTGTAACGGGTCCACAATTTGATCTTCACTCTCTGGTGGGTCGCTAGACTCATGTGCTAAAGCTTTAGCACGTTGAGGACAACGAGCAGCGATGTGACCCCTATTATGACAGTGATGACACTGTATGGAAGAACCACTAGAACGGGACTCACTAGAGGAATCACCAGGACGAGGATTAAAGGAATTGGGCTCTATATTCCTAGCAGTGCTATCCCTAGGGGCTGACTGAGAGACGGATCTAGACTGACGTGACTCTCCTGCCTGTGACGTCACGCGTCGTAGAGAGGGAGACTTAAGGTACTTTTCTATCTCTAAGGCCTCTCACAAGGCCTCCTCTTAAGAATCAGGAGAGTAATGTGCAACCCCCCTCTTCCTCTTAATGTCTACCCTCAGACCATTGACGAACCTACTGACTGTAATGAAAGGCTCTTCCTCAATTTCGCACCTAAGTTCCTTCACACTAGAAGTAGATTGCCTATGATTTAACAACTGTTCAACCAATTGACTCCTTTAACTGTAGCTGCTAGCGGTGATTCCTGTGGGAAGCACTTGTCTTTCATTACCTGAGCAGGCACTCTGGCTTAGTGACCAGTCTCCTGAGTAGCTTTCCATAAAAGCTCCAGTTTACCAGGTGGAGCTACAAATAGGAGGATGAAAAGGGACGACTAATTTCACTGCGGCGCCCCTAGACGATTTCAAGGTCGTCTTAGGGATAGGATAGAGTTCTTGGATACCAAACCAAAGCCGTCCCTACGCCATATTTAGGCACCTTAGGCATCATGGATGAAGGAACACCAGGCATGATTCCAAGTCTTAATGTGAATACTAGTGTTCCCACTTTATCCGCCTTGCAGCTTGTCAAGGGAGTAAAGAAGGACGAAGAAACCTTTGTGGCCCACCATTTGTTAAACCCCCCTCTTCTCGGGCTTCCTCTTTATACTCTGAGGCTTGAGTTTTCTCTTTCGAATTAAGCTTACAATTGAGGTCAGTGAGAAGCTTGTAAGTTCTGCTTTAAGCTATAGGCTTCCCTAGAGGGATGAGGTGGTCGTACCGCTTCTGGGACCACGATATGCACCACCAGGGGCTGTTTTTTCGATAGGAGTTGGATACCCTCCGCAGGTAAGCTTGTTCTTCTCCCTCTTTCCTTCTTTATTCGAGAGTAATCTTGGCTTCTTCTTCTCGAGGATGTCCCTGTGAGTGAAGCAGTACTCCTCTTCCGTAGTGAATCCTGAAATAGAATAATATATGCTTTTTACCTTTACTCTGCTGGAGATTGCGTGTGAGATACCGCTTTCTTAAAAGAAAAAGCTGGAGATACTCCTCCCAAAGGGCACTAGGAGACTAGACATATTACGTTACGGGCACTGGATCTCGGGGCACTCAGACTAGTGATAACGGAAATCCTCCTTAGTATGGAACAGCGATTCGAAATGAACAATCATAAACCAGAACACTACCAAGAACATTCCAAAGAACCTCCTAAAGCCAAGGCCCGATGCTTGAACGTGGATCTCACTTCCCCACTCCGAGGATCATCCAGGCTTTCCTAAAAAGGCACCATATGTATGGATCTCCCTTCTCCCCTTGAGACTAGTGAGCTATGCACGGAACGAGGAGCGGATGGCATTGGTAGCGTGATACCAAATCCTTAAGAGTAGTGCATCCGGTATGCCGGAAAAGCCTAGTGACGTGGTGGGACATATGCTGCTCAAATTGCTCAATAAGTAGGGTTTTCTCTCCCTTACAGCTTTTTCTTTGGGAATCCTTTCGTTCTGACAGGACGTACCTTCTCATGTAACAATCAGTCTTTCCGGAAGGGCTTTCCTAGGAATGCCTAGCTTTCTTAGTCTATCTTAGAGTCTAGCTTGAACGGCTTTGCAACAATAAAGACTCCAGCTGGAGTGAATCCTGGCTCTTGGATTGATAGCTAGACTGGATGAGGAGAACTTAAAGTTCCCCGGTCTAATTTATAGAATAAGAGAGTAGAGTGCCCCTCCTGTCCTAGTTTAGATTCAAATAGGATATGGTAATCACCTAAATGCACCATTTGTTTTCGTTGTTCTTGATACGAGATAGTTCTTCCGTTAACGAGTACGAGTTCCTCTTCTTATATTAGAAGAGCACTTTTCTTCTTATGCTTTATGCCTCCTTTGGCACCCTTAGTATAAAAAACTGCTAGCATTAGCACCTTGCTCGTCGGATAGCTTCTCTGCTCTTACAGCTCAAGGACCTGCGGACGGGACGAAATGCTACCGAAAAATCTCCCATATGAGTAGTTTCACAAGGACATTCATTTGACTTTGACCTTTTTCTTTCGCCGCACATAACATCTAGCGTGTCAAGCGCACATCTTTCTCTTTCTAAGAGAATATGCCTATCCGAGATCCCCAAAGGTCTGTCTATCTGGGCCCGTACGTAGTTAGAAAAAAAAGCATTTCCCTTGATTGAAGACGGGATAGGTTACTCAAACTACATTCAAGTCAAGAAAAAGAAGCATAGATTAAAGAGCCAAGAAGGAAAACAAACTTGCAATATGCTTTACACAGCAAAGGTGGAGGTAGCTTTCTACCTTATTAAAGGGGACATACCCTAGCTCGGACCTATCCTATAAAGGAACTCTTAGACCAGACATCACATCAACCATTGTTTTGGAGTAGTGTACTCGTTATAAGAATGGGAAAAGATGTGGATTCGATTCATCGAGTTGGCTCCATCAGCTAGGTAGCATCTCAAAGCATAAGAGGCTACTAACTAAGTAATGGAGTCTCTCTATCTATCAGATCTATATGTATGATATGAAGCCTGGCATTACGGTTCACAAACTCAGATTCGGCAAGATTCCATTTCTCTCTTTAACTTAACGGTTAAGAAGACTTTTTTAGCTCGATTCCGTGCCAAGTAAAGTATAAATGAGCCTTTCCTTTGTCTTTTCAAAGAGTATTCTAAAGAAGCTCCACCGCCTCTCCCTCATCTGCATTCAAACCATTTCGACCGCTTCCTTCAATCGCTTTTGCACTTTTTTGTCTGCCTGGCAGGCTTTTCATAGTTCACGGCCCCAGTTGAGTAGGGTCGGGATAGGTAGGCAATCGAATCCAGTCTTCTCGGTTCAGTGCCTATTTCTAAGTGGTAGGCTCACCATCGGGCAAAATAGCTCCATTTCTATTTCATCTCAGAATTGGAGAGGAGTTGGGGGATCACTCGACTTTCAACAAGGTCGGTTGAAGGAAAGCGACCTTTAAAAGCAGGAAAGCCTACTTCATTAGAAGTTGATGAATACCTTGCAGGGAATTACGCCTGGTGTGATAGCCATGGAAGAAGGATGTGTTCCTATCCCCGGCTTGAAGCCTTATAATGCGACTTCTTTCCTTGAAGAAAATCTCTTGCTGAGTAATATGATGATCTAGTCTGTCATGAGCTTCCAACTCTTTCTTATGCAACTCCTCCGACTACCCATTAATAGCTATTTCAGTTTGAACCTCGCTTAGCAATGATTTAGCCTTATCAATATTCACCTCAAGATGGCCACATTCTTGTTCCAGCTCTTCAAAGCCTGGCGAAGCTGTTTAAGTTTAGAGCACAAAGCTTGCATAGGGGAACCAGCAACCGGAGAAACATCCCAGGTGTTTCTAATGAAATCGCGTAAGCCATCATGAGTGACCCACATCGCTTTCAAGCGAAATCTGACCGGAAAAGATCTAGTCTGAAGCTCACAGTTCAAAAGAAGTGGACTATGATCAGAATGGTAGCGGGAAAGGGCCGAGCAATAAATAGAGCTCCAGTAATCAAAAAACCCAAAAGTGCACATGGATCTATCCAAACTACTTTCAACTCTGTCACCACCCCTTCGGCCGTTACTCCAAGTGAAACGAGCACCACGAGTAGGGATCCTAGACAACTCACAGTCCTCCATAAAAGTACGGAAATCCCAACAAGGTCCTGCGGCAGGTGGTTTACCAGTTTTCTCGTGAGCTCCCGGCAGAGAATTGAAGTCCACAATTGCTGCCCAACAATTTGGCGAAGAGGATTTAATCCGACGAAAATCATCCCAGAGAGCCTTTCGTCTAGAAGACCAAATGCTGCCATAAACAAAACGGATACGCTGGGGAGCATTGTTAATAGCAAAATCAATAGTATCCATTGGATGATAAAGTTAGCTAGTTCAAGCAAGGGCAAGGTCGCTAGAAATTTGTTATAGTAAGATGCGTGAGCCGGATGCCTGCCTTTCAGCGCTTACTAAGAAGACTCACTAAGCCAGTAAGATTCGTGCTCGCATTGCCCCTTGGACAGCGAAAGAGAGAGTGACCGCAGACAGGCAACTTTCTATAAAGAAGAGACAGGCTTACCAAACAACTTCTTCGTAGCATTACGACCTATGGGCAAGTCGTTCTATGAAAGAAATGCTTTCGGGACAAGAAGAAAGGAAAGCTGGGACGAATGAATGACTGACTGAGTGAAAGACAAACTGGAAGGCATTACTCTCACTGGCAGGCAAGCTAGGAGACCAAGCACTCTACTAAGCTTTCTTCTACGGGGTTCTATAAACTACTGAGACTCAGGCTTTATCACTGGATCATGGATTGACCTTGCCTGAAAGCTTTCCAAAGAAGTAAAGATACTGGCTTTACTTGCTAGCTTCCACTGCGGATAGACCTTTTTACTTAGGATTTCTATTGGAGGGCGGGGAATAATTAACATATTCTGAATAGCTCTTTCCCTTGCTTTCTGCCTATCCCCCCTAGTTCTAAGGAATTTTTTTAAGCTAGCGGACTGCTTGAAAAGTTGTTTGCTTGCTCGCTGCTTTACAAAAGCGCTTATCTTAAGACTGCCTTCAAGGCCTTACCACTAGAGGGGGGAAGGGATCCAAGAAGGAAAGAACAAAAGGGCGGAGGGAAGGGCCCAGTAGGCGAACGAAGGAAGCGTAGTTTGGGGCGGAAGCGAAATAGAATTTAATAGGGGATCCCCCTTTTCGAAAGAGCACAACACAAGAAGTGATAGGGAATGCTTTGCCAGCACACCTAGGACGTTTTGGCACATTTTGTTAGCAGATGTTTGGTACGAAGAAAGCAGGCTCGGGGGAAAGCTCTTCTTTATTTATTGCGGTCTCCAGATCGCAAGCAAGCACTAGAAAGTACAGTAGCAGCCCCTGCTTTGAATGCCGGTGTTAGAAAGCAGCGCCAAGGTTCTGGTTCTATAAAATCTTTCTTCCCCAGTTCATTCTTCTTTAGCAGCGGTTTGCCGGCGTTTGGTGCGAAGGGTGGGGTCATAAGAAGCAAGCCCCAAGGAAGTACGGTTGAAAGAACCAAGGGGCAACCCCGCCTTTTCTTTTCAACTAGTTCAAATAGCCCTGATCGACGGTGCGCGCGGAAGGAATGACAGATCAAGGCGTGCTCCTCTCGGCGTAACAGGTCTTCTCTCTTACCTGTCCTATCTATAAGAAAATAAGAAATTGCCGGCTTCTATTTTCATCGATCTTGGCGTGGGTATCTTGCTTTGTCTTGATTACTGAATCGACATTCCAGGAAATCCATCCCCCTACTCTTTCTAAAGTGCGGTTCACTTGACACTTTCTATAAATCTCTGTCTTCATTATCAGCTGCATGCTGTCGGCGTTATATCCACTCCTCACTGCCAAAGCGGGATTCTCTTTCGAAAGTGAGATCACCAGCGGCTTGTTGAAATCGAGAAAGGTCACTCCTAAAAGCAACCTTGATCTTTTTTATTATACGAAAAACGACTCGCCATGGATGAAAGGCCTAAGAGAAAGGGAGAACTTTTCCCCTCTTTTATCCTATATATATCTTGTTTGCAAGAGCTTCTGTAAGCCCCCCAAAACAAGATCATATTGAGCAGCAACTTCGAGGGAGATAGCATTGGAACATGCTATTACCTATGTATGGGGCGGGTGTCATGCCTGAGTCTGTCCGGGAGGGACAAAGCTAAAGCTGGAGAAGAGAGTTAGCTTTCTGCTGAGTGAGCCCGAACAGGAGCGGGCGCACACCAAGTTTAGCTGGCCCAATGGCACAGACACCTACTAGGATGAGGCATAGCGGGAATTGAACCCACATCTCGTTGAGCTGCTCCAGCAAGCACCCCTTTCGGAAGCTCAATTTGTAGGACCGGGGGGGAACACTCGCAGGCGTTTTGAGAGAGCGCAAAACTCTAACTTGAGTAAGTGCCAGCCAGGAAAAAGGGTTAGCCTGAGGTGGTGGTTTAGCCAAAGGGAGAACGTGCAAGGGTTGGATTCAGCGCGCTCTTAGAATAGCTGTTCCAATCCGAAGGCCTATCCCAAGACGTAGAGCTTATCCACTACATCTACATAAGGAAGAGTCTATTCCAATCTTTCTTGTCTTTCAGCGACAATGGTGCCGGATCCCGGAACTTCAAATACAAAGCAAGAATCTTTCAAAAGGCATATGGAGCCCTCCCATCCCACTCTGTAGAGAGTTAAGTCCCTCTCTTCTTCGGCCTCTCTTTAGTTTGGCCGGTCTTCAATTACAAGGGCTCAACGCAGCTTCCCTTCTTGAACAACCGAGGCACAGCTTTCAAAGCAAAGGCTAGAATAGCTAATAGGAAAAGGCGGGGCTCTTAATCCAATTTGAAAATGAATACGCGGCAAACTATACGATATAGTAAGATTTGTTTACAAAATAACAAAAAAGTTTCTAATGAATGAATCCGAGGAAAAGAGCCCATTATGTCCATGCCCGTCTAAAGAAGTTGGAGGGTGCCAAAGAGTTCCTCCAGTGATTGATTTTTGTACCGAAGCCGGCCCTCTAGCTCTCGCATCTCTTTAGTTTAGTAATCTTGGCCGCTTCGGACCTCAACTCTTCTTATATATTCTGACACCGGGACACCTGCTCAGAAGAGAGCCTTCCTGCATCAGCCAACAGAGACTCCGCCTCTGGAGCCAGCATCCTGTCATGGAGCACCTTTCTAGAGTCCACCACCTGTTGTACTAGGCGATCACTCAGCTCTTTGTCGGCAGCCAATAGCGTGTTAATTAAAATCCTCGTGCTTCGCGAGAGCCATAAAGGCCGTGCTCCGCCGGAACTACCAGATCACGAACCCGAGGGCGGCATCTCTGCAATTTCGGCCTTTTTTTCTATGCTATTTACTTCTTCGGAACTGCTGGTCTCGTTTTCCTGCTCTTAATAAAGCAAGACAACTTCTCCGTAGGTGATAGCACTGATTCGGTACCTCCGGATGGCGGATGAGCAGTGTGCCTAGCGCACCGAACTCAATTACAATAGAGCGACTCCTACTCCTACGGACCCTTATCCTTCTGACTCTGTGCCTATGGGATTAGGTGGTTCTGGGATGTCTGACTCCGAGCTCGGAGTGAAGAAAAGCTGTCTGTGATTCTAGAACAATAGAATTCTAGTGAGCCGCGGCATCCAATTCCGAAAATAGAAAGTGACTATCTCAACCAATTGTTGATGAAAGAACAATCTTTCCCTCTTTTCATTCATTCTTGCGTTCAAGTGAAACTATCCTTTTGAGCCTTCTCAAGTGAAAAATGAGACTTTATTTTCTTTAAAAGGTCTTAGTCTTCGATCAGTTCCAGGCAAAGAAATCTCTCCATACGAAATAAAAGACTCTCAGGCAAATCTCATTCATCGGGATTACTTTTCAAGTAACCATTCAAGTGTACGAACAAGATAGCCGAATACGAAGCGAGGGGATCCGAGAAAGGAAAGTTTATATTAAAAAAAAAGAAAAAAAAGGTAAAAGGAATTGATATAGATAAGGTGAAAGTCGACGTTGAGGCAGAGCTGGAGTTAAAAGAACAAGTCCCTCTTCAGCCTGTACGGACTTCTTGTGCGCGAACGATCTAAGAAAGATACATCCTATCTAATGATGCAACCAACAGCATCCAAGGAAGAAAGAAGCAAGGCAAGGCTTCGTGGCACTACTTCTGAGACAGCTCATGTTCCACATTCTTTTGCTGTCTACAAATGGCCCTCTAATCTTCTTAATCACATGGAGCGGTGTATTCGTAATTTTATTTGGACGGGATCCATTATTACTAAGAAGATTGTGACAGTGCCTTGGCGCACTTGTTGTCTCCCTTTAGCTGAAGGTGGGTTGGGTATCAAACAATTGCATTCTCTTAATACTGCCATGGTTAGTTAGTTGGCATGGAAACTTTTTTCAGAAAGGTCATTCCCTATTAGCTTGCTTCGGCAAAGGTTTCTTTCGAGCATTGGAGTTCCTAAGACTACTCATTTTAATTCATCTATTTTGAGGTCCATTAAATCCCCTTACACCAATCTTCGGGCTTCTGCAATTTGGCTAATTGGTGAACGTAGTAATCTTAACTTTTGGAATGACGAATGGATCAGCCCTTATCCTACGAATGGCATAGAGCTTGTGCTGTTCAAGTAGCCGCTTCTACTTGTTTTGTTGTCGGAAGAGAGGTGGCATAAAGAAGATGGCATTCCTGGTGAAAGCTTTGAAGGAATTGACTCCGGTACTATTGAATCACTAACCGCAGTTCTGTTATGCTAGAAGGGTGGAAGGTTTTGTTTTCATTTGACATTAGAGCGTAATTACCTCCGAACTCTCCTGCAATTGATTCCATTTTTCCACTTAGGAAATCCCTCCTTCTTGGAATGCTGGCATACTGAAGAAAGACCGGGAACTGGACCTCGTCCGAGACCCAAGGTAGTTGAAATCCATCGTCAAGATACCCTTGATCTCTCTAGCACCCTCTATTTAGTGGGAGTAGGGCCTATGAATTCGAAATCTCGTCCTTTCCTGACACCGGGTCCTGCTAGCGAAACTTACCTTTAGTTCAAGTAACGAACACCTTTCCAGTAAATCTTTCTATCGGCTCTGTGTCATTTCCTTTAGTTCCAGCTGTTGTCATTTCAAGCAAATATCTTATCGGCTAGCGAACACTTACAGTTCTTAGGCTAAATATTATCCTATTGGGATTGTCCCAGTCTAAGGCTAAGTCCCTTTAGTTCAAGCAGTATGAATAGTCCCATTCCTTCTCTTGTGAGTTCTCCGCCAGCCTTAATTTCTTCCTAATCAAATCCATAGCGATCTAGCCGGTGAGGTAATCGGTTGTAGTCCTTTATTTCTATTAAGTAATATAACGTATTCCTTAGTCTAAAAAGCCAGCTTAGATAATCTACCTAAGGAGAGTCAAGAAAAGAGCCAGCCCATACAATAGCAGATAAAAGCTAAGCCTATACAGTAGTTGGAGTGCTTCTTCCTTCTAGCCATTTCATAAGAAAATGACTAAGCTCCTGTGAAAAGTCCCCCTTACTAAAGTAGCTTAAGAACTAGGTGCCCTAGGTAAGTTATTTTTTCAAATGCCTTCCTTGTCCTGCTAACCGTATCGAAGGTAACTTCAAATCCTTTATTTGGAATCTCCTCTCCCTCCTAAGTCCCGATCCTGAACTAATTCAATGCCCTTGAAGTTCCTTTCCTTTTCTTTCATTTTCTTCATATTGTTTAGAACATTTGTATGAAGGGTATACGCCACAGCAATGATCCAAAGGCAGGGGCGCAGATCCCTTGGCTTCCTAATAAGTCCAATAATCCCAGTCTTTCACCCCTGTGATCGCATTTTTCCTTTATCTTCCCTGTTTGTAATCAAACGAGTGTTTTGTATTGAGTAGGACACATCGGCCTACCCTTCTCTCTATTGGGGTTCCCTTCAGACGATCTAAGGCACATGATCTCAAGCACTAGGCATAGGTGGTGGGGCTCCGTGTAAGCGTCTTCAACTTAGATTGTTCATCAGTATATAATAAAGCCCATACTGAAGAAAAGAGCGAAGACAGAAGCTTAGGAAGTCGCTTTTCACTCTATATATATATAGAACCTAAACTCAGCCCTGGGGACCCTATCGAGGGATCCGGGGATAACAACCACCAACAAAGAACAAAGCCTTTGATCTCATTCATAAATGGGGGCGCTAGAACTTAACCTAAGCCAGACTAGCAGGAATTCATGAGTTCCAATCTCATTTTTAAAGTAGGAATTAGAACATTCACTAGAGCACAGAGTGGAGATTAATCGACGGCAGGAGCGCAGTCTTACTTAGAAAGTAAAGATCTAAATGTAAATGAAAGACCTGTGAAACCAAAGGTTACGGTTTCTTATGTTTACTCTTATAATTGAAAGTTCTATGCTTCTCCTTCCAGGCTAAACTCTTTTCTAGTTGCGCTCTTCTCTGCGGTCAATCACTCCTTGAAGTGCTATCTACGAAGACCAAAAGCTGAGATATCTATCTATGAAAGAAAGGAAGAAAACTTATTCAAAACATCTTGCCACATCATCCTCTGACTCAGTGACGGAAATGGTCTGGTCTCAGATACTGCAGGTGGTTGAGCAACAGCACCTGATTAAGCCACATCAGTTTGATCCCATACCGAAGTCTATTTCCTGGAACGGGTGGTAAGAATCTATGATCTTGATTAGCCTGCCTTAGTTCTATTAACTGAGTTCTATTAATTGTGTAAGGAAAAGCCTACGTATACGTGCCAGAGTTTCATTGACCAAAGATTTGATTATTCAATTCAATTTAAGGAACTTGGCCCTTGACAAAGGGATGGCTTTGCTAAAGAGATTTTTTTCTAAGAATCAGAAGAAGAAAAGCACGGGCTTCGATAAAGATGGAATTTTTCCCAGTTGGGAAGGCAAAATGGCGAAAACCTAATACCGGCTAATTAAAATAGCAGGATATCCAAGAGCAACTAGCAGCCTTTATACCCCTTTGCCTAACGCGATTGTGCTCTCTTTTTGACCTATTATTTCTAATAAAGAGAAAGAGTATACTTTTTTTTCAGCCCGGGGTTCTTCCTTCTAATAGGATTGGCGGAAAAGCAGCAGATATTGATACTAATAGCAAAGAAGGCCAAGCCAGGTGCCTTTAGTAATCGAAAGGGTATCGCAGCTAGCTCGTATTACTTTGAGAGGAATGAGTAAGAACGAGAGGGTTCCCTACGTTCAGGCTCGACCAATCCAATAGGGAGCTCGACTCGAAGTATTTGGAGAGAAATGAAACTTAGCGTACCACTTCGATAAGGCTCTTCTCTTTTCAGGTGAACAATCAATTGCTTCACCAGGAGCAGCTAGAATGCCTGAAGCAGGAGGATCTTTCTAATTGAGATCGAGAGTCCAGTTTTCAGAAACTTCAAGTGAATGCGCTTTGGGCCTTTAGGAAGCGATTGAACGAAGCAGTCGAAATGCTTTGGATGCACATGAGGGAGCAAAGCCATAGGAAAGAAGGCTACTCTCTTGACAGAGGGGCATAGCGGGTACTCTTAACATAAGGAGAAGGCGTTAAGGAAGGTAGAGCTCGCTTTAAACTTGAAATAAGTGATAAATAGGCTTTTAGCCTCGACTCTTTCAACCGGCTCTGAAAGATGACTTCAATGAGGACTAGAAGGAAAGAAGGGGAAAGAGTAGTTCATCTCGACTCATCCAACGGGCAAGCAAGTTCCACGGCTAGAGAGGTGAGAAGGTAGCTCATTTTACCAGTTCCGTGGGGGAAAGACGAGCAAAGCGATCGGTTTCGAGGAGCCCTACTTTCTTTTAAGAAGAAGGCGTTCACCAAGGGAACTAGCCGGTAGGAGGGATAGTTGGCCGGCTTTCAAGCCAGGTTGCATGCATGTGACTGAGTCCGGAGATTTCGTTTTGTTTTCAGGGTGTACGAAGTGAAGGATTAGATACCTTAGCCTTGCCTTAGGAAGACTTTAAAGGCACTGTACCTGGGACCGAACTCTCATTTCCTTGCTTAAGGCCCTTCGCCTATTGATGATTTCGTGCATCACTTACGTATTTAGCTGAACAGGGTAAACATCTTCCTTAAGCTTCCATTCTAGGGAAAACCACTGCTTGGAAAGCGTAATCTAATCACTGCCTGAAAGAGTCCTATTTACCTAAGAAAGAGGGACTGCTTGCTTGTGCCTTAAAATGGTAAAGGACAGAACGCACGGCGCGTTTCGAACCTTTTCTCATTAGATCGGGTAACCTGCACTAATAGGTCAAGCCACATTGAATATAGAAATTAAGGTTCCTAGGAATGTCGTACGAGTCATTCATCTAGTCCCAAGGGGGCTTCCCGACTCAAGCTACTGGGAAATAGGACCCCAATTCCTACTCACTGAGTGTAAACGACTCTCTTCGGCTTTCCGTCTCCGCGGTTTTCCGTCCCTTTCAATAGGAAGGGTCACAGCCTAACTCAGGCCGGGCATTGCTCAATGATCAATATCAAAACAACCATAAGTGATTGGCTCACGACTCCGTAGAATGAGATTCTCGCTTCCTCTGGCTGTTCATCTGAATCATATAACAAGAAGTTGGGGTAGCCGGCAGTCTTCCTATTCAATGAGAATTTATCTCCCTTCTGTGATAATAAGGAAATTGCTCGTAGCCACGTTAAAGGTCTTGACCAAGAACCTTGAGCCCAGCGAAGAAAAAGACTCCAGCAATTCAATGGTATCACTTGTGACTTGGCTGGCAGGATTCCTCAGATTTACTAGCAGCTTTTGATTAGCTATCTGCTTTGCTGAAAGTGAAAGCTCACGACCGCTCGACTATATACGCATAAACAGGACCCCTTAAACTAACTAGTCAGAAATAGGAAGCAACCTTCTCGCAAGGGAAATACTAAAGGATTCGTCGCCTAGGGCTGGAGCGCTGATAGCATTAGACCTTAATTTTGACTCAGTTCACGTCTGGCCTGGCTGGCCTGGAATGAAAGCTATGTTTGCCCCATAAATTTCTCTGGAAGGAAGGCTTTCCGAGCTGGCTACGTGTGCAGTGTAGCTAAAAACATGAAGAGGAAAATATCTTTCTATATGCTTTTCTTGTCCTTATCATCTCTATTTCTTGTTGAGGTTGCTTGCTTCCAAGCTATCCGGGCTTCCTTTGCTACTGTACTGGTTCGCTACCTAGAATTCCATTTCTTTTCATAAAATTTTCACTGTGGTTTTCGCATTTATGAGATCCATTTTGCACGTTTCCGATAGCGATCACAACCGGTGTAAAATACACGATTGCCATACTTGCTTTGGCTGTTTTCAACGCTGGAGGAGCGGTTCCGTCACATTGAGATATCCCATATCCTTTTCTCGTATGCTTGGCATTCATCTAGTAGCTTCCTTCCGTGCACATGAAAGGGTTTCCCTAACCTAGACTACCCACACGGTGATCAAAACTCTTCCTTATCTGCTTCACAATCAATTGATTGGCGCATGAACGAAGCTGTAACGGAGCATGTGCGACGATCAAACACGGCTTTGACATCTCTCTCAGTATGACTCACCCTATACTTCTTCATCTAAATCTAAGCCTTTCATCCTCTCAGTCAGGGCCTTGGCAGCTTGACATTACCTTATTCTCTTATTCCCTTAGCCTTTCTTAGGTAGTCGCTTATTCTTTTTTTAGGGTCTTTGAGGAAAAAAACCTATCATTTAGTCGTTGAGGGCCTTTTGAGACTGTCTAACTCCCGTCGTCAAGTCCTTCTTTTTCGCTTCTCACCTTGAGTTGACTGAGACTGAGAGTCATGGTGCAAGCCAGGGGATGTGGCTTGACTAAGGTTGATTGCTGTTTCTCTGGTTCTTGATTGAGTCTTTGTCTTGCAGGAACGATGTCAAACCTTTTTCTATTTTCTTCTTGCTTGAGTTGTCTGTATTGGAAGTGTGGTAAGGGGTGGAAGTCGTGTAAGCGGCTTCTTCCGAATTTGCCTGTACTCCGGGTCTAGTACGTATGAAAAGATGTCAGCTAAGTGGCGATTTCCTTTCCTGGTGGAGAAGGATTCGATTCCCGAGCGGCTAAGATCCAATCCGGTATTCTATTCCGTCTGTGTGAGCATTCATTACATTGCCTACGTCTAGCTGTGTATTCGAATCGGTAATTGCGTAAGTAATCTCTTTGTCTTATGAAAACTACGAATCATCCTCATGAATAAGCTCAACTCTACCTTAAGGAGAAGTGGAGGCAGCAGATAGGTCCCGTGCTGTTTTTACTCACTCTCTTCCCCCCATGCGCCTATCCTTTAGAAAAGTGGGCCAGGTCCTCCTGCCTTCCATTAGCTTTCGATTTAGTTAGCATTCCAAGTCTTGGAAAGCGAGCTTATGTTCAGGTATAGGCCCCATTCCATTCGCCTGCCTTTATCGAGCTTCCATCTTGACACTGTTCTAGTCCCAACTTGTGGGCTATCCGATCGGCCACAACATTTTGGGTGGCATCCGAGTCGACTAGAGCACTAACCAACTTGCCATTGATTACAACATCGACCTTTGAATCGTATCATCCATGGCAAATAGCATCTATTATAAAGATTACGAATTAGGACTTCCTTTAGAATCGATCTGTTTATCCAACTAGAAATATCCTAAGATAGGAAAGCGACTCTTATGCCCATAAATTCCCATGTAAATCACTTTTTTCCAGTCTTTACTTAAGTCGACCCAAACAAAACTCCCATGTCTTTTTTGGTTGGACTAACCCAACCGGCCAATCAGTTAAAAGTCTTTCTTCATTTTCTGAGCAAGAAGCGGAACTACAGGTATGAAATTCAAAGTGTTTCTTACGATTACGCCCAACAGCCCACTTGAGCAATTTTCCATTCTCCCATTTCTTCCTATGAATATTGGAAATTTTTATTTCTCATTCACAAATCCATCTTTGTTTATGCTGCTAACTCTCAGTTTGGTCCTACTTCTGGTTCATTTTGTTACTAAAAAAGGAGGAGGAAACTCAGTACCA
>CAODLS011738636.1:0-13201 GCA_948243855.1 Flueggea neowawraea | reverse complement strand
GAAGCAAAGGATCCAATCAGACATCACTGGTAGGTGGCTGGTCGTGCTGGCAGGAACAGAAAGCTGGAACAAATACATACATAACGGATATCAGAAAAATGATGTTGGTACTGTGGCGGTACCAGATGAATGATATGCAGACGCTCAGAGATGCTGAAACTCTAATCTGAATGATAAACCATTATTTGCAACCCAACATTCAAAGCCCACATAAAATTACAGTTTGGTCACCGACCAATGTAAAATTATGATCAAGTCCCCGAGACTCGACTAAGTTTAAAATATTCCTTAAAGTACTCTGGAACTGCTAACTAGTCCTCGAGGTAGTTAGAATTTTCAAAATAGACCCCCAAAACAAAGAGGTACAAAGATGTGCAAAATTACACATTTGGTTCCTCATAACAAAGCCTCACTCGAGTAACCAAAATGACTTACTCGAGTGATACAAACAGTGGCTTACTCGAGTAAGCTAGATTCGCTTACTCGAGTAACCCGTGTTCATCACTTATTCGAGTGAGTCATCTGGTTACTTGAGTAAGACCCTGCCCAGAACATATCCAACTCGGCCAAACCTCGATTTCATCGATGGAAATCGATACCTAACACCCACATTGACTCGACTCAAGCCCCTGAACTCAAATATAAAGTCAAAATAATCAACACAACTCGGAAGCACACTAAATCGGCCCAAAACGAATGAGTTTGAAACCCATTCACCAACATGTTCGATTTATGTGAATCCAAGCCTACATTATGTGTTAACGGACTCCTAAATTCCTGAAATCACAACCCTTAGTACCCATTCTAACAGAAACAACCTACATCCGAACTTAGGAGCATTCATTCAAACCCTAAATTGCACATTCATGCAAAATGATAGAAAATGAAAGAATGAGAGGTAGAGAGACGAATCCTTACCTCAAGAGACTTATAGGAAGGAACGAGATCCAACCGAAATGGTTTCTGGACGGAATAAGAGTATTTTTAGTGAAGGGAGATGGAATGAGACCGAAGAAATTGAGTGGGGATATATATAGACCCCTGCCCGAAACGACAACGTTTCACGCACTGGGTGCACATCTCACTCGAGTCACACACCACTCACTCGAGTAACACAAATGGTTACTCTAGTAACACGTTTCCAGGTGTTCATTATGTTCATCCCGAAACAAAGCTTACTCGAGTAACCAAGTGGTTCATTCGAGTAATATATGCCCTGTCTAACTCGAGTAAGACTTAACCGCTTACTCGAGTAACCCAACGTCCATATCACTCAAGTAACACGCATTTGTTTACTCGAGTAACATAGCTCAGTATCATATGTCACCCACTCAACACTCCAATCGATCGAGCTCGACTCGGGACTGAACCGAAAGCTATAGAGGACTGTATCGAAATCCGACGAGATATTACAATTAGTGAGTCATCCGTGTTAGGTTATGATTAAAGTTTTAAGTGGATCAAATTTTGCATTAAGAAATGTGCAAAGAATGGGAGAAGGAATTAGTGAAGGGGGTAAAAGTGCTGCTGGAGGTTAATATAAAGTTCAATATTAAAATAATATATATATATATAGTTAATAAAAAAACATAATAAAGAAAAGCTGTTGCACCGAATTGGTACGATGATTGCACCAACTGGGTACAAAGGAAAATGTCAAGAAAATGTTTGCTAAAATTCATTTTTATGTATGTTTGTTTGAGATATATTTAATAGAGTAGATTTTAAAAATAGATTGTATAATAAAAATATAAAAAATGTACTTCACCAAAAAGAATACAAAAAATATACATTGTTTTAAGAATAAATTATTGAAGTAAATTTGGCTTCTGTTAGTCATGATGAGTAAAGCTACCTACGAAGACGTGAAGTCTAAAATGAAGTGCGGTCAAGTATTTATTTGTAGGTGTTTTACCTCAATGCTTCGAGTGCTTTCGTGAGGGAATCACGTCTGTTTGTAAGTCACTAGACTTTTTTTTTTCCATAATTTATATTATATTAAAAAACATGCGTGTTAAAAAATAAAAAAAAATCGAATATATCTTTAACAAAAAAATGTAGATTATTCTTTTATTATATTACTATTTGACGAGACATTGATAAAAACTCGTTAAATTCACTAAATATCAAGTTATAACGAAAGATGTTACAACTCGTTATTAATAAAAAACGTTACTAGACATGAACACTAGACGACCACTCTATAAATAGAGATGAGGAACCACTCGTCAAGGTATGCTCTATTCTCCACACATACCGATATTCTGCAAAAATATCTACTGACTTGAGCGTCAGAAACTCCTCCGAAGAGCATCTCGACCTCATCGTGTTCTGTGTTTTCAGGTCCTGAACCAACGTTCACGATTTTCAAGTGTTCGTGTTTTCTTTATTATTGTTGCACAAGTTTTGAGGCAACAACAGTTGTATTAGAAAATAAGTCCGTCCATGACATGTTATGAGTAGAGCACGAACCAGAATTGAAATGGATATTCAATTGGGTTAATGGGTTTTAGTAAAAATATTCTTAAGAGTTAATTATGCTATATGTCTCAAATAAAATTCAGATTTTGACAAAAAGAAATCAAAATTTGATAATTAGATGAATGCCATTTTTTTTTAATTTTAGTTTTATTATATCCCATTTTTTGAAATCTGATCTTAAAAATATCATATTCACTCAAATAAAAATCAAATTTTCACTCTTTTTTTTAATTTTTCTCTCTCTTCTCATTTCTCTCTCCTCCTCTCCTCCCCCACACTCTTGTTTCTCTCTCCTGGTCTCTCCTCTTTCTCTACCGTTTCTCTCCTCTCTCATTTGAAACCCTAGCCACTAGCATTCGCCCTACCTCCTCTGTTGCTTCTCTCTTCCTCTCTCTTGTCCGCCTTCCCTTCTCACTTCCTATTCCTCATCTCTGCTCTGATTTCGGTCTCTTTCTCGTCGCTCTTTCCAGATCTGGTTTATCGCTCTCTTTTCTTCTCTCCGCTCTCGCTCCTTGTCGCTCCTCTTCCTCTCGTCTTCCTCTTCGTCTCTTCTCGGTCTTCGTCACTTTTCTCCTTTCAGTTTCATTTCTTTCCTCATCGAAACAATCGATCTAGAGACGCGCACCTCGATAGAAAGACCACATCCATTCCTCGTCGTTTTGGATCTCTTCAATGCTTTCCGTTGTTCATCATCTGTTTGTTGGATTTTCTAGGTATAGAAGCGGCGAAAGAAGGATGACGGTGAAGTGATGGTGAAGGTGGCTAGCGGATGAAGGAGGCAGCAACTAGGGCTATTGTCTTGTTAGATTTTTCAGATTTACAAAATGCCCCTAAATTGTAACATTTTTTCACAGAAGTCCTAAAAAAAGTGTTCTTTTGTCTATGTATGCAGGTTGATTTTGTTTGGTTTTCATTGAGTTTAATTGATTTTGTACATGTGTGATTATATTTGGAGACCTTTGTAGACCTTTCAAGATTTTCCGTAGACATTTGGAGACATTTGGAGGCCTCTGGACACTAAATTAATTATCATTAAATAAACCAAAATTCATAAATATATACATAAATTGTTAAGTTTAATTTTAAAAAACATATTACACATAAAATTCATTGAATCAATATTTTTATAAAAAGAATTGTGTGAATTAGACACCTTTGGGGACGTTTGGAGACCTTCTAAATTAAATCAAACTTCTTATAAAAAATTTGAAAACTCCCTTTTGAAGACTTTTAGAGACTTTTGGAGACCATATGGGAAATTAAATATTTTTTTACTAAAATTTATTTTTTCGCAAAAAAATCAATTTCTCACAAAAGTATCGTGATTTCTCCCAAATATGGCATTTTTCAAATGAGTTTTATTTTTCTGGCATTTTTCAAAATTGATATTGTTGGAATATATTTTCAAAATCAGTATTTCATTTACTATAAAAATATAATTCTCCCTATTCTTAATATGGTTTGGAAACGAGCTTCTAATAAATCTAAGAGAGCCCAACTCTAAATCAGTATAAAAGACTCATTAAAAACCCTAGACCGGAAGTGATTACGACAACAAGAAAAAACACTCTTCGTGGGAGAAGAGAAGAAATTCTTCTGCCTTGCACATGCTATAGAATTTTGCTAGAGATCTTTCTACTGATTCTTGAGTTGTAGATACATGTCACGTTCCTGTCGCACTAGAAATTGTAGTTTGTAGTTACTAGCAATAAGTTGTTTCCTAGATTATCCAACTATCCATTCAGTTAAGTTTTTTTGAGGTGGGATCTTGATCCTCTATTGAATTATCAATTAATTATCTATTGTTTGTATTGTGATTGGATACCGACAGTTTCACTTAAGTTTTTGTTTGGATTCCAACTAAACAATGCATGAGAATATGTACAAAAATATGGTACCAAACCAGAGAGAGCTCAATTCTAAAAAAGCCAAACCAAATGAAAACCGAATAAAAAAATAAGCTAAAATCGAATAAATAATTGAACGAAATTTGAAAAAACACCAGATGAAACTTGTTCGTCTTTTAAAAATCAAATTAAAAAACGAATAAAAACCGAATGAAAAACAAAATGAAAATCAGCCTATATTTTTACAAATTCGAATTTTAAAGGCTTTACAGTTGTATCTTTGCTTCTTGAGGTGTGTGTCCTTGGGAATTTGAACTTTAAGGTCGGAATACATGTTAAAATATTAGTTCCTTTTTGAAATTTTTAAATTTTTTTCCCTCAAAATGTAAATGCCCCTTTCAATCCTTAACATAATAGGTTTGTTTGGTACAGAGTAGCATATAGTATATGTTATATTTTTTTGTATAATTACTTTTACTAAAAGCCGTACTATCATTCTACTTTTTTTTACTGTCAACTCATTATCAATCATTATAAAACCTATAAAACCTACAAAATATACTACTCTTGTCAAGCCCAATATAACCCAAACCATCATTTTTTAAAAAATGCCACTCCTTGAACCCATTCATAAAAAATGCCACCAAAAGTCGACATAATATCAAAAAGACCTCTTTTTGGAAATTCATGAGAAATTCAAGCATTTTCACATAAAATGGACTTTCCGCTAGAAATTCAAAGGAGAGAATAATTTTTCTAAAGGGTGTACAATAGATGTACATTAATGTATAGAGGCGGATACAGGCGTACAAGACATTTACAGTTATTTTAACTAATTTAATAAATTTCAGTTAGTATATAGATGTGTACATTGATGTACTAAATGTGTATAATTTTTTGTAAAAAAAATGATTTAATGAATTTCAATTGATATACTCAATTGTACATGGGTGTAAACAGGGGTACATAATGTGAACAAAGGTTTACAATTTCTAATTAAAACTAATTTATATGATTTGATTGCACAATGATGTAATTTTGCAACTATAGGGACTAACAATATACTTTTATAAAATTTTAGGACTGAAAAAATAATTTTACATGAACACGGATCAGATCGACAGAACATCTTCGCAGCACCTTAGTCACCGCCATCTCTCTCTCTGGTTTCGATAGTCGCCCCATCCTTCGTCTCCATCGTCACTGGAAACGCGAGAATTGCCACCACCAATGGACAGCGCCAATCTCCATCGTCGTTCGCGACCTTGATCTGTCTCTCCCTTCAATTCCCAATGGTCGCAATCTCTTCCTGTCTCTGATTCCAGTTCTCCGCGATTCAAGAAAGCTATTTCGATCGACCAGTGATTCAAGACGGCGGAGATCTATTTTGCAAAGAGGAGACGACAGAACCGGCTGCGAAGACAATGTAGAGGAGATCGATGGTAGCAGTGATCTGATACGGAGACATCGAGACGTGGGGGAGGGGGGTGGGAAGAGAGAGAGAGCACGAGAATTTGACGATATTTTGCGCTAAATTGGTAACTGGAGATGAAGTTACATTTTTGAAATTGACATAGTCGAGATGGAATAAATTGATGTGTAAAGTTTGCAACGTCCTAGAATATTATATGAAACTTGAAGTGGCATAAGTAAAAATCTCAGTTTTAATTGTGACATCCTGTGTAACTAGCACACAATCATAGCAAAAGGGGCAAGCACATTTATACACAAGATCGGAAAAATACATATTACGGCTTCACAGGGCCTTCTCATCCTGTGAAACTAGGGCACAATCATATAAAAATACCAAATATATATATATATATATATATGTAGGACTGAAAAATACATATTACGGCTTATTTTTAAAATTTAAAACAAAATTTTCAAAACTTCTAGCGTTCAACACCAACTTTGAAAATTACAACCACACTACCCCAACCAGAAACAGAGCAAAAATCACCAGATTTTCACCAAATAATTTTCTCCGATATCCTTTTAAAACAAATCTTAAATCAAGAAAATATAAAAACTAATAAAAATAGACTGACGTTACCTACAATCAAACCAAATCTTTTTCCAATTCACAAACAAAGGTTTCAAGATATTTTTTTGAGAATTTCATGATAATCTCCTATACATAGCTCATGTACAAATCTCAAACATGAACTAAAAGATTGAGAGGAAAAATCAAAATCTACCTATACAGAACTTATATATAGATCTGAAACAAGAACTGAAACTGAAAGAAGAAGTGAAAGTTTGGGAAGAAGACTAAAAAATCAATAATAATCAAAAGGTGCAAAATCTATCAAATTATCATCTACATTGTTTGCAAAACTTATTGAAATGCTTGAATAATATATTTTGATTTTGTTACTTCAATACTTTCAAACTTGTTTCCGATGAAATTTGAATCTACAAGTGTTAATATATGCAAAAATGTTCATGATTGCTAAATAACACGACCTTTGCATTTTTTGCATTTGTGGCACGACTAACCAATTCCGTTAAAAAAAAGAAAAAGAAAATGCTGATGTGGCACTGACGTTGTGATGACGTGGTCGTCCATGCCAGCAAAAGGTGGAGAAACCTGACTCAGTCAGCAAAGCCAAACGACAGGTCGTTCAAGTTATCAAAACGATGTGTCGTTTGAAATTCAAGCGAACGACTTGTAGTTCTCCTACATCAATGAAAAAAATCAATTTACATTAAATCAGCAAAGGCAGATTACATTAACAAAGGTAGTTTACATTGTCAGAGTTAATTACATCAACTTAGCAAAATCAATTTACATGAACGTAAAAAATTAAAAATCATGATCAATTCGGTAAAGCAATTTATGTCTAACTTAGAAAGTCATTAATGAACCAAAAGCGGCAAAAATGGATGAAATTGGAAATTGACCGGAGCAGCGTCGGATAAAGGCAAAAAGCAGCTGTCGATGCTTACTAGTCACTGACAGTGAGTGGCGCTAGAATAAGTAGTCACGGTTGCATAATGAAGACGAAAAGAGGCTGAAGTGGCGCCACAGTGCGATGACAAGGGCGACAATGGCAGGGGACGGCGGCGTTGGTGGAGAAACGGCCAGAGCGACTGTGCCGTTGGTGGAGATTCTGCATTGGAAGGTGTGTAAAACTATGCCTCAATTTGGATGTAAACACGATTAGGGATTTATCCTTTTTTTTTTTTAATTTCAAATTATGTGCACTAAAATGACATGTCTTCGACCATTAAGCGAACGGCATATCAAACGAACGACATGTCGTTCAACCATTAAGCGAACAACATATCAAACGAACGACATGTCGCTTCAGTTTCCTTTATTATTCCGACAAATATAGACAACATGTCGTTTTGGTCTTCCAAACAAACGACATGTCGGATATTCCTTGAGAACGACTGGCCTTTGGAGTATGCCAAAGGACATGCCATTTTGTTCCCTTGAATGACTTGGCGTTCGGTTTTGCTAACTATGTCAGATTTCTCCATTTTCTGTTGACGTGGATGATTGCATCGTCAGTGCCATATTAGCATTTTCTGTTTTTTTAAACGGAATAGGTTAACTCCCAAATTCTGCACCATTAACGCACTCACTAACCTCACTCTCCCATTCAGTTCCCAACTTTTTGAGAAAATTCAGACACACATCAGCAACAGCAGTTAGACAAAGGGGCAATTAGGGTTGTTCCAAAAAATGGGAACCCAATCATAGATCACTTCAAACCTCAGGGTTTCCCTGCCACAATTCAACATTATTAATCTTCTCCCAATGTTCTGTTATGAGGAGCCGTGTTACGTTCTTCTTTACAATTCTCGAGTTCCCATGTATAAAGCTCAACTTCAATTGGCTGCTTACATTCTTGCTTGAATTTGTTTTTCTTATAATTAAAAATATATATTGGATAAGATGTTCCGTTATTATCGGACCGGCGTGGATGTGAATATTTTTCTATGACACAGATTGAACTCGTATATATGGCAGCTACCAATTTAATTAATTATTTAATTATGATTTATGAGGGTTTGTTGGAAATATAGTTATTTTGATTTTAAATTAATATATATAATAATTAAGGAGTTTTTTTAAATTTGTAACAAATGTCTCTTTAGTTGTTTGGTAAGTGTTTCTTTAATGACAAATTTGAAAAAAACTTATTAACTTTTATAAATATGTATTCACTCCCTAACTTATATATATATTGATTTTATCGGTATGATTTCGCTATCCATTAAATTAATTTTAAATTATTAGCATGTGTATTCTGTTTTAATTTCTCTTCTAAATATAAATAAAAAAACGAAAATTTTTGATTAGGTAATACATATTATATAAAATTTCACTCATAAATATAATTATATAAATTTAACGCTATGATAAAAAATTTGGTTCATATTTTATACAGTGCCATATTAGCATTTTCTGTTTTTTTAAACGGAATAGGTTAATCGTGCCACAAATGCAAAAAATGAGCAAAATTTGTATATTTTATGTTATTAAGCCTACTTTAAACATGTTTAAGAGCATGTTAATTATCATCTACATTGTTTACAAAACTTATTAAAATGCTTAAATAATATTTTTCGATGTTGTCTCTTAAATTCATTCAATCTTGTTTGTGAAGAAATTTGAAATTATAAGTGTTTAGATCTACTTCGTTTTTGTTTAAATCATGTTAATTATTCATTTATTTTTTGTTTAAGTTTTACACATATTGAGATAATGATTTTGTACTATATTTAATCTTTCATTCATTTTATATTTATTTTTCCAGTGTTAATCAATTTTGTATATAATTTATTTAAATCATGTTTAGAATTTGTTTAGAGCTTATATATATATAGTAGTTGTTTAGAATTTGTTTAAAGCTTGTCTATGAATTGTTTATTTTATAGTTAAATCCTACACGACTAGATCTTGCTTCGTATTAGTCTAGGTAATTTAGCTAGTTGTTATATTGTTTAAAAAAATATATTGTTAAATTCTGTTTGAAATTTGTTTAGATCATAATCAATATTTGTTTGTTTCATTGTATATATGTTATTAAAGTTGCTTCCAACTGTGATTAACAGACATAAAGAACATTCAAATATTGGTTCATTATAACAGAGAACGGGATTAGAGCTTCATTTACTCAAAATACAAGACTAAAGGAGCCATACTCAGTCATGATTACAAATATCAAGCGCTAATTTAAAACTTGTCAACTTTTTTGAATATTGACAGACCAAAACATTGGAGATAAAGTATCAAATGAAACATGGGCTCTACTTAAGATTGAAGATGATCAAAACTTGTTTTTCTATATCCTACTGAAATTGAAAGACAACGATGTAACAGATTGGCCATTGTTTGCTACTATTCAAGAAAATCAGCTCCAAATTATACAGGACACTTCATCAACTGGAGCGACATATCTACTAAAGGCAACCAATGAATCGTCAGCAATGCCAGCAGAACAACAAACAGATAAATGTGAAAATACAGAAACAATTATAGATATAATTGCATATGGAGACCATTTGAGTAAAATCATGGTCAGCTCAGACAATGAAAAAGAACAAAAACAAACAGAAAACAAACAAGATGAAAGCAGCTCTGATGACTTCTTACTCAACACAAAACTAACAAAGATTGAGGCTGGATAAGTGTTTAGAGACAAAATCACTCTCACAACATTGACCTACTTTGCATTGAAAAACCACTTCCTGTTTAGGATTTCCAAATTATGCCAAAAAGAATATTTGCTGGTTTATTATAACAAGAATTGTCAATGGACTTTAAGAGCTGCAAAGATTGAATGCATAAAGGATAAGTTGATGGATATAATAGCAAATTACAAACCAAAAAATGTTATAAAAGACATGAAGAAACAATATGAAATAATCATAAACTAATAGAAAGCATGGAGATCAAAGGAAAAAGCCTCGGAAAAGTTGAGAGGAAAATCGTGCAACTCATATGGAAAGTTGCCAAGTTTCTGCTTTATATTGTTAACCACAAATCCAGGATCATACATTTACATAGACACAGAGGACGACGACATCACATCCAAGTATGCATATATGGTCATATCTGCATATATCAATGGATGGAAATATTGCAGACCAACAATGGTTGTTGATGAGACTTCTCTAAAATCAACTTATATGAGAACACTACTGACCGCAACTTTTGGAATTGTAGACTCATGGGAATAGTTTTTTAAAAAAATAAGAAAATCATTTGGGATGAGACAAAAATTATACATAATATCTGACAAACATAATAGCAGTGAAAAAACAACAACTAAAATATTTCCAAAAACATCACATGGATCTGCATGTATCATCTGCTTAACAACATCGAAACAACTTTCAGACAGACTGACACCAATATTAAAGATTCATGACTACTAACCTCCAGTAGCAATCACATTGGAGAAAAAGTTAACCAAATAGACCCTAACAGATCTTATTGAGACCAAATAAAATGTTCTCTAATGAATACGAATGATGAGAACCGTCAGTATTTAAAGCACATCAAAATTCTGTAGCTGAGCCATGCTAACTCTTCTGATTTTGACACATTGTCAAGATAATTAACTGTACACAAATGTTTACAAGCTCGGTAAATCCAATCAGGAAAAACTCGATGAAAAGCCCATAATCGTACCCAGATACCCATTCAATCTATCAACTCTCTGCCAGTTCCCCCATCGCCTGGATTCGACAAGAAAAATAATCTTCCACTTTGACATAATCATGATCTTGATGGGATTTGAAACTTGGTTTCTACCAGGAATTGCAGGTGAAAAATGGAGTTACCCTGCCTGGGCTGGGTAGCATCTGGTCATGTGTATTAATTGTCCAGAAGTGTAATCTTGATGTAATAATATTTCCACTCCATGAATAATCTTGATGTCACATTAAACAGCTTTTCCCTGACTACTTTTTGGCACAAATCGCCAAAGGTCAACTGCAATGTCTACCTTTTTTTCTTGTGAAATTTATATAATTGTGGCAAATCATATCGAAGCTGAAAAAAATGAAATAAGGAAACAAGCTTAGCAAAGCACACATCAATTTTACGTTGGAACATCATGTGCTTGCTAGTAAGATTAAATAATTACTTGTTTATAGATTTACCACTACCAAAATAATTTTTTCAGCAAACCAGAAAAAAAACTAATGTCCAACGATAACTATAATTACCTCGCATAAAACTTCAGCACTGGCAGCACCAAAGTCCGGCAGAGCCACCCTTCTGACATGCTGGAAAGACAAGAGAAACAAAATATATAACAAATGCTACATCAGAACCTAGTACTACAAATTCTTAATACATAAAAAAGTTGAAATATTAAAAGAAGAAATTACCCAAAAGCCCTGAGATTTTAGTGAAATCATTGCCCCAACCCTCCCTCCCTCGCTTCCTCTTAACTCCCAAATTCTCCACCATTAACACACTCACTTACCTCACTCTCCCATTCAGTCCCCAACTTTCTGAGAAAATTCAGACACACATCAGCATGTCACTAACAGCAGTTAGACAAAGGGAGCAATTAGGGCTGTTTCAAAAAATGGGAACCCAATCACAGATCACTTCAAAACTCAGGAATATATGATGAGTATATGACTATAATATATGATGTACTCATGAATGAAATGAACAACGTGATGTTTTATTCCTATCCAACCGGAAAGCTGTTAGAGAAGAGATGGAAGATTCATTTATTTGTTCTTACCTCTCAATTGCAGATTTGAGATATCACATTGTATAAGGTTTATGTCTACCTGCAGGTTTCAGCACGAAAGCAAAAAATGTACCGGTTAGCTATAAAAAAACCATCTGCTCACAAATTAATATTGAATAATTTGGATTAAGCAACCTTCAATGAGAAAGGAAGTGACTATACCTCAAGATCCTCCGCGTTTTCTGCTGCTATCTCAAGACATTCAGAATCCACATCAATGCCAATAACTTGCCTGTTAGAGAGTTCAGAACGACATAACATAAACGAAATGGAAAATCTTTTCACAAATTGGAAGAGATTGAGTTGCTAGATGCAATAAATTTGGGGTAAAGTAATTGAACAATCTCAAAAGCAACCAAAAGGACCACTGTTGAGAAATTTCACAGAAGGAACACAATGCAACTTACTCTGCACCCGTAAGGGTAGCCGCAGCACTCAATGTACCACAACCACAACCAAAATCCGCCACAACCTTATTGCTTATGTCAGGAAATCAGGCGATTTAACGCGGAATAACAAGAGTAATCACACAAGAACACAAGATTTACGTGGTTCGATCAATAACTTATCAACGTCCACGGGCAGAGCACAAATAATTCTACTATTCAGAGTCAAAAACAAGCACAATGACTTATAACGGCATTCAAAGACATCCCAAGATGTTATTAAGCCCCCCTTATATAGTTAACAAGTAATACAAGTCCAAACTCATTAGGAAAACCCTAATTGGAACCCTAAATTCTGTCAGAATTGGTTACACGGTCAAGGAAGCAAAGACACGGTCATGACTATTCGACACACGGCCATGAATCACGTCCGTGTAGCTCCAGAGAACTCGACAGGAAAGACACGGGCATGGACACGGTCGTATCCAAGGCCGTGTCCGCCCAGTTCTCGTCTCTTCTGGCTCCAGTGCATTACACGGTCAATCCCACGCCCGTGTAGATCTTTATGTCCGTCCAACAACTCTTTTTCCTTCACAAATCCGTCCTTATTTGGCTTGTATCACTTCCCATAAGGTTTTGGCTTCAATCTTGATCAAGAAATTCACTCCAATCTCAACAATTCTCCACCTTGAAGTGAAGTTTCTTTCTCGTTCAACTCTGAATCCCGAATCACTCATCTGCCACACCACCC
>CAODLS011738514.1:0-12478 GCA_948243855.1 Flueggea neowawraea | reverse complement strand
CAACTAAAAATCACTCCAACCCAAATTGGTTCATACCCATTTATGAACACCTTCGATTCTTATGATTTCAAACCTAACCTAGGTGTTTCTAGACTCCCAAAGTCCCAATTTTAATACCCTTAATGCTCATTCCCATAAAAGAACACATCGCAAATCCAAACCATAGTTCTGTCACTCCAAAAAATGCACAATGAATCAATGCATTCAATGAGAAAATGGAAGCAACAATAATGGAAAAAGATAGATCTTACCTCAAGGAATCAATGGTAGGAAATGAAATATGAAGAGCGACGGATTTAAGAGTGAATTTGGTGGTTTGGAGGAGTAAATGCCAAAGGAGAGGCGGGTGGGGGTAATAAATAGACCTAGATATCAAAACGGTGCGTTTTGTTGATTGACTAAGTCATTTTAGTGCTTACTCGAGTAACTCAGAATGTTACTCGAGTGACTCTGGCTTCAAAGAGAATTTTGAGCCCGCTCACTCAAGTAAGTCTAGGGCTTGCTCGAGTAACTCTCGATCCCAGAAGAACATGAGCCCGAACCCACTCCCGACTACTCGAGTAACACAAATTTCTACTCGAGTAATTATAGAATTACTCGAATAACTCCCAAATTTTCTCCGGTAACTCCAAGTTTATTTACATAAAAGAATTCTCTAAAACCACCAACATCTAAGCAACATCTCCGAATCCCAAGGATCAGATCAAAGACGAACAAAAATCTATAGACACCTATGTCGGAATTCGATGGGGTATTACAATATTTGTTTGCATGTCATCTATATTATGATAAATAAACAATTATCTATGCACTCTGTCTAATTATTTGTTGTTTGCTTTGTACGCGAGCTTTTCTCGAAATGAATTTTTGAATTACTATCCATATGTATACAAGCGTATATTAGCTATATTTGTTTTTATATATTCTTGCGGTATATTTTTTAAAACGTTTTCAAAACGGTTTATGTGATGTCTTGGTGGCACTCCAGAGTGCTATCCCTTACTGAGTATTCTCACTCCTTTTGTTGCTTAACATTTTAGGTTATTTTGGAGTTAAGTCTACATCTGATCTTCAGTGTTTAGTGAGGCATTTGGATAAGCATGAGTGCCTTTTTGTTCAGACATTTATTTTTGTGTTAGTGCTCTAAACCGGGTTGTGTGTGGGATTATTTGGTATTGTTTGCAAATTTGTTAATTGAGATTACCTACTAATGTTTTTACCCTTATTTGGAAATATAATTATATTTTGCTATATTTATTATTTTATATATATGTTTATGGTTCTGGTGTAAATGGTTTAATAAATGTTTAGTATAATATTTTGGGTAGATGTTCTGTTATTCTAAGGCTTCTGTGAGATGGGCTGGGTCTCTGGCTCGGTTCGCCTCATACATTTTTGGAGTGTTTTTTGGTTGCATTGGTTGAGTTGTTGAGAGTTTAGAAGAAATAAAACAAGGGATTTAGAGTGATTCGGCAAACCGTGCCTACATCCACTACCTAAGTTCCTCACTTAGGATTTCCCAATCCACTTTATTGATGATTGATTCTTGCTCAATTCAACAAAGCCTTACAACAAGGTTGATTGCGGCTCAACACCTCCAAGGCCTACACAACAAGGTTGATTATTGGCTTACACCTCCAAAGCCTAACTCTCAAGGTTGATTTTGGCTCACACCTCTAAGGCCAACGCAAGGTTTATTTCACTCTAGGCTCACACTTCTAAAGCCCTTACAATGTTGTTTGCATAGGCTAACAACAAACCTAACTCATACTCAAAATGTTTACAAATCACTTATAGTGATGGTGGGATTTTAGAATAAGAGATGAAGCAAAATAACCACAAACTAGACTAATTTTAAGCACCAAATGAAGAATAGTTGTAGCAAGGAGTTGGTGCTTTCTTCTTTCCTTCAAACCTCTATTTATAGTGTTTGAGACACCATTGAAGTTGATTTAGCCATTGGAATAGTATAGAGACCGATTGGAAATCACTCATGAAGCATTTTTTATGTTGAAAGCTTCCACTAATCGACTACCCAAGTCACTAGTCGACTACCAGCTTCAGATTCACTTCTTTGTTCCTCATTAGTCAACTACCCAACTTCACAGGTCAACTAACCAAGTCATATATCCGTTAAATGACCGTTGTACATCACGTGGATGTCATTTTAGGTCAATTTGATCAATCATAATCTTCACTAATCGACTACCCATTTAATTAGTCGACTCATGATCTCACCAGTCAACTACCAAGCTCTTTTGTAGCTTTTCTTTATCTGCCAGTCGACTACTCAAGGTCTGAAACTTCTTAAAATGTTTTCTTCATGCATTAAGTGACTATTAAACATCATGAGTTGACTCCTAAACTTCAAAACTTGATTCTTCATTCATATTGAATTCATTTTCTTCCTTAAATATAACCGTACTAAGTTTTGTACATTAATCAAATCATAGATGGAATCAAATGTGAACCACCATTAATTCAAAAATCTCCCCCTTTTTTGATTGATGACAAAACTTAGGATGAAATGAACTTTTTCCAAGTTTGTTGCTATCAAATTTTTGGCAAGGATTTGATCAAGGAATGAAACCTTGTCTTGAATAAAGTTCTTAGTAAAAAAAAAATTGTCACAACCCAAAATCGGCCATGATCGGTGTACGAGGTGAACCGCCTGTGGGAGCCCGACCCATCTAGCACAAGCCTCAGAGATAAGACATTCTACCCAAATCATTCGATTAAAAGAGTTATTAAACCAGTTATAAAGTATAAAACACTTTTATACAGAAATGTATTTGTATATATAATAAGTTATACAAAATGAAAGCATAATATTAGATAAATACAAAAATATAATCGAGAATAAGTATAAATCCAAAAGACAAAATATGACCCAGAATACCCAATAGCAACCCAATGTAGAGCTCTACTGTAAAGATAAACAAAGCCCATCGAAAAGGGCGCTCACTATCAAAGGGAATGCCTCACTAGGTACAAGATGTCGAACAGTCGTCGAATGCCAAAAGAGAACCTGAGAAATAAGATAAAGGAAAATAGACAACAAACATAAAGAAAGGGGGTAAGAATCCCTAGTGAGAAAACAACACTCCAGATTGGCTCATGCGTGCCTCACAAAGACAATTTTAAAATGTTTAGAAAACTTTTCATGCAGATATAAGTGTATAGACATATACACTCTAAATATAGAATAATAGTTTCAAAATTTATTTCAAAATCGTTCGCATCCAAAGTACACAGCAGATGTACAAAATATTATTTACATGACGTGTACCATAAAACAGGTAAGAACACTTAACATGCATTCGTGCAAAATTACTATTTGAGCCAAAATGAATCACTATCAAAATCAATAATCATGCAATGCAGATATCATGCCGGATGATAAGCAGATCTGATAAGGATTGATCATACACTCATATTATATTAAAACTGCACTAACTAGATCAGATCACAATAAACTAGCAACCTTAAGAGTCCAAATGGTACCCAACTCAAAAGGGCTAACAACCGACAACCTTAAAGGCTCAAAATAGTACACCGTCCACCCTAAGGGTCTTAAAGCTGTGATAGGCAGAACCTGATCTTAAGTACATCCGTGAGCATTGTATTCCATGTGCTCCAACAAGATATACCCTGTCAAACTACAGAACAATATACTACGGAGAATGAGCAATAATACAGTCTCACCAAATTTATTATCTCTCAACAAAATTATATAACATTAAACAGCCTGACAGGGGACCAATGTCAAGATCCATTATCAGGATCATACGTGGACTCCGCCACTAGAAACATATAGTTTACCTGTGTTAGCTAGACACACGGGTTACCACATACCCTGATAACTGAGCCTTCATATTGGTATACCAAAGGTTATGTTTACCTCTGTAACAAAGGTGTCTCTATGTCAGAATAATTAAACCATAATTATTGCAGAAATCAAAAGTGCAAATTCTTATCATCCCAATAAGAATGTAGCCAAATAGGTAGCAAACTAATAGCACCGAATCTATAACATAAACCAAATGAAATAAACAATCTTTATTTCAGAGAAAATACCAATTTAGCAGAATATTCATTTAATAAAATATTTGCCTTATTATTTATCAGAATACTTAGATCAGCAAAACGTTTATTTCAAAACATGATAACTATTTCAGAATTTTGAATTAATATCCAAGCAGGATTTCATAGCGGAGGTTTTCACGTAAGTCAAATTTTAATATTTCCTATCATTTATTTATTCCAGATTACATGCAAAGGTCCAAACATATAAAAAAACGATATAGATTTAGAAGACATAGCCTATGTGTTTGAAGTAGTCAATCCACTTACCTGGATATCCAAGCTGAATGGCACAGTCACTCACCACTGGTGGATGGTTGACCTCACTAACCGGAACATGAAGCTGAAACAATTATCAGAGCGGAATCACAGACGTGATGCTGGTACTGTCGCGGTATCAAAATGCATATAATGAAATTGTAGATGCAGACACTCGCTCGACGTCGAAAAACCTATTTTGATCAAAGATCTATCGCTCTCGTCTTGAAAATCAAAATCTACATAAAATTACAGTTTAGTCCCAACTTATATAAAATTACCATTTAGTCCATAAGAGCATCCCCAATAGTCTTTCTAATTTAGAGAGCGAAAATACATTATTTAAGTCGATTTTGCTCTACTATATATTTCGAAATTTGAAACCGATCTACTTTTTCACCTTAATAATTAATATTTTATTGTCCAAATTAAAAAATAGGAGGGAAGTGAAGTTGTGCTCCATTTATATATGGAGCAAAATTTCACTCCTTCCTCTATTTTTGAATTTGGCAATAAAATACTAATTGTTGAGAATAAAAAGTAGAGCGGGTTCAAATTTCAAGATAAATAGTAGAACAAATTTGAATTAAATAATATATTTTCGCTCCCTAAGTTAGGATAGTGTTGGTGATGCTTTAAGACATCAGAAAATTATGGATTAGTTTCCAAACTTTTCAGAATTTATAAATTAGTCCTCAAAGTATTTTAAATTTATAATTTAATGCTCCAATTTTCTAAAAATTACAAATTTACTTCGATGTCTTTAAAATTACAAATCGTTCTAAAATTTACAATTTTGGCCCACATGTAAAATATTACTTCCATTCCCTAAGAAAAATATCCGGAATTATGTTCAATTATATTTTTATTCCGTTTATCCACAAATCACACCAAATGGCCCATTTGGCAAATTAACCCTTAGGTCCCCATTTTTATCCAATCAAAACATTTCCTTTTGTCCCAGAAATCATGAATTTATTTCCAACTCATCCCATAATCACCAAAGCCATCCAAACAGTCCAACAAACTCAAATTTATCAAACCCATTTGAACAACTTAACACCAAACACCACCTTCTTCTTACTCTCTTGTTTGGCTAACTTAAATCCAACATAAGCCCAACTAAAACAACTTTAAAACCACCTAGAATCATTACAAACTAAATCCAAACTTCTTCCAACATTTATGAGCAAAATAGAAAATGAAAGAAAACAATGGTATTTTGTAACAGAAAATGAAGGAGAATTAAGCAGCAAATACTTACCTTATATGAAGGAAATGAAACAAGGAAATGGAGAGAGACTGATAAAAATGTGCTGGAGTGGAGAAATGAAGAAGAAAAGAAAAGAAAAGAAAATGAGCTAAAAGGGAAGTGGATTTGAGCGTGAAAGTCTGAAGAAAAATAGACTTTGGGCGGTGGAATGATTTGAAAGGAATGAGAGAAAACGACGTCGTTTCTAGTAAGTGATTGCACAACAATTTGCGAACGACATGCGTGTGCGTCGAACAACATAATGGTTTGATGAAACGACTTGTCATGTCGCGCGGGCTTCAACTCTGGCAACACACGGATGACAAACAATCGGCTCAGACGACAGCTTTTAGGTATGCCAGATGACATGTGGCTTGCCTTACTCATTCAAATGCCCAGTCACCCCCTTTTCTTTTATTCCAATTTTAATTTCAATTTTTAACCAATTTTCACTTAATTAATCCTCTCTAATCACTTCAAACCTTCATTAATTACCCAATTAACATCTAAAAGTCAAAAATTAATTTTTCAAACATTAAAAGTTATTTTCCCTTAAACTTTAACTAGCCGTTGTAACTCAATTCTTGCCTGTTGGAGTGTGAAATCAATCTTGATTTTCTTTCCTATTCAGTGCTTAAACGAGTAACACTCAGGCCCATTCGAATAGCTTTCTTGTTGCCCATCACTGTTGCAATTTTGACTTGACTTACTCGAGTAAAAATCTTCTCTACTCGAGTTATCGGAGATTTTTGACCGTTGAGTCATATCAGGCTCGCTTACTCGAGTGACATTCACATATACTTGAGTGACATCCTCCTCTGGTGTTTCGTCGATTTTTTGAGCCATGCTTGCTCGAGTGACTACAGGTCCTCCTTGAGTAACTTTATCAACCAATGACATTCTAGACATTGATTTTTCTCGAGTGATTTTGGCTTTTACTCGAGTGACTTTCGACTTTGTGTATTATGGGCACATTGTTTGGTCGAGTAATTTCCTTCTTGGTCGAGTAACTCTGTACTTGCTCGAGTGATATCATATTCTACTCGAGTAACTTTGAAGCTCATTTTTCCTCTGGACGGGAGACTTACTCGAGTAACTCTATCTTTGCATCAATAATTTCATCCTTTGACAACCTTGCTTCTTGGTGCAATGGGCTAATATATTTACCAACCTTTGTTCATCATCAAAACATAGGTGGATCTAAATGTGAACCACCCTTGGTTAAACAATCTCCCCCTTTTTGACGATGCCAAAACATAGGGAAATTTAGTTAGTCTTAATTAGTCTCTCCTTAAGAATATGCCTATCTTTGGAAACACACAATGAAAAGAGTTTGATCAAGGCATAAAATCCTTGTCACAATTGTTAGTCCATTTGTCCATAATATTCATCAAAAAAACATACTCAGAGGCTCCAATTTGTCTCCCCTTTTTTTATAATCAAAAGACCAAGAAAGGAGATAAATAATCAAATAGAACTTAAATGCAAATAGGAATCCACATAATGATTCAGGTACATAGTTCAAAGAAGCATATTTAAGTGAAAAATAAAATACATAACCAAGTGCAAATATAATAATGACAAACATAAGGAAAATGCAAATGATACAAGTGAAGATGTCGATCTATTGGTGAGAGGCATCAAAACATGGCAATCATGGCACATGAGTGAAATTGGCTGATGGAGATGAGCAACTAATCTTATCCCAAATCTTTTTAACCAAATCAGAAACTGTCCCTAACACCTTTTCCATGGTGCTTACCTTGGACCCTAGAGAAGGCACTTGTTCCTTGAGCTCTTGAAACTCCCTTGCACTCACCATGATTTGGTTCAAAGTTTGAGCAACATAAGCTCGAGTTTGCCTTCCACTCTTTGAGCTAGGGACTGCCTGATCAATAGGTGAAGGAATTTTAACATTGGGATCTACAAAGCGATCAATATTCCTCCTCACATGTGGCCCATACACCCAACCTTTAGTGATCGTGTTAATCATTCTCATGTTGGAAAAGTTAACACTTGTGAATTTCCAATTGCGAGGTGCCACTATGAAATCTTGACCCGATAGATGAACATTATTCATTCTAAGAATCTTGGTAATCAAGACTCCATAAGGTAATCCCTCTTTCTTTTGATGAGACAAATACCCTATTTTGTGAATAAGCTTCCCTTTGTGCTTCATCCACCTCATGATCAAGAAGGCAAAATTAATTTGAACCTCTTTCACCAAATACCAAAATATCTCAACATCAGTCTAGTTGATGTAATTCTGAGTATCCTTTTTAGGAACAATACTTCGATTGATGGCATAATGCATCATCCTCAAATTTCCCTGCAAATCAATAGCTTCTGTTTTAACATATTCACCCACTTCAACTACTGCAACATTTTGAAGTAGTGCCTTGCCTTTTGCCAAAGTGTATTTTTTATGTTGTTCTATCTCATCCTCGGTGGTTTCACTATTGCTCTCTTCATCACCACGTTGAACATCATTGCCCTTACTGGTTGGTCTAACTTCATCTTGAGGAATAGAAAACTGTCACGACCCGAGTCAGGCCTTGAGAAAGGTGGTATTAGAGGGTTAGGTTCTGTATTTTTTGGGCAGGTATAGAGCATATGAATCTTTGATCGAGTTAGTTGATTTTCCTCTGCATATCCCTTGATCTCTGATAATCATTTGCATTCTGAGATCTGCATACATGTCTGTCTGTTATCAGTAGCGATGGATCCTCGTTAACGTGGTCGTGGCTGACCTAAACGAGTACCTGATGAGGCTGCCGCTCAGTTTGTACTGGATCCATATGATTCACATAGTGCACCAATACCTCTACAGTATCTCTAGCTTCAACAGCCCCTTACCCCTCAGTTGGAGATGGTTCAATAGATGACTTGAGTTCTGGACCGTCTAAAGGGAGTTTAGCCAGGTCAGATGGCTGAGTTCATCCAGTTTTGCCAGCAGGAGAAACACCAGTTCACCCTGAGGTGCCACCTATTCAGCAGCCTCAGCAGGAAGAGGTTGCAGTAGTTGCTCCGGTGGTTGCACTACGGGGTAGAGAGTAGGATCTGTTGGATAGATTCATAAAGCTCAAGCCACCCAAATTTTCAGGTGGGATGGGAGAGGATCCGTATCACTTCTTCCTCGAGGTGGAGCATTGTTTTGAGGCTAAATGATCGAGCTCTAGCAAGCATACTAGAATCGATGTAGTTTTACCAAGGAGTATTCCAAGGGATATCAAACCCAATGTAACAAGTACTAAATGTGATCAATTCTTAAAATGAATGCAATAAATAACATGATTTGATTTATGGGGTTTTGAATTAAAAGACAAGATTAATAAAGAAAACAATTGACAAAAGGAGCAAACAATAATTAATAAAGCGTTAGGACTTTTGAGATTTCAACTAAAGATTCCTATTTGCTAATAATGAATGAGATTTTGGGAATGAGTGTTCTCTCCACCAAGCTAGCCTAAATCATCTCTCAAGGTCATTTAGGCCACACCTACATTTAGTAAAAGGGTCCTCTCGGTCATAATTAGCTAAACTAGGTTCATTAAGCCATTTGGTAATTTCATCAAACACCTTATGGGTCTAGGTATATCTCTATCCTAAACCACACAAGTTTAATGCAAGTTGATCTCTCCTAACCTTCATCTTTCAATCCATAAACTAGGATTATCTAAACTACCATCAAGGTGATCAATCTCAACAATAGTCAATTAAAACAAGCCATCAAATCAATTCCAATTGGCAAACATCAAATCAAGAACATAAATCACAAGACCCATTAATCAATCTTCAAATATTGAACATAAAACACAATACCCATTCATTAATAAGAAAATATTCATCAATAGCTTACATATTTAAGTCATAACAAGAGATTTAAGCTACCATAATTAACATAAAGCAAAAATAGAAATAAAAGCAAAACATGGAAATTAAGCTAAAAAATAAAGAAAAAGGTGAAAAGATGGAAGCCAAGAACCCCTCTCCAATGTCACTTTGTAGAGAAACCCAAGATCTTTAAGTATTTCCCTCCTTCTTGAAACCCTAGAATATTCTATCTAAAAATTGAAGAAGCAAAGAGAATGATTCTTAGGAGTCCAAGAATGCCTAAAAGAGTAAGTTTAAGGAGTATTTATAGCCCTTTACATGACCCCAAAACCCTAAAACTTTTGTCTCAAAAATGCCCCTAAAGATGCCTTTGCTTCCCACAATTTTGAAGTCTTCCATCACATGATTTTTTCTTCACTGGCGCGTCACGGCCGTGACAAAATGAGTGTCACAACCTTGACACCTTTCTACCCAAAATAGTGCTCCATTTTTCCTCTGTCACGGCCGTGGCATGGTGACGGCTGTGAAAAATTAGTGTCACGGTCGTGACATGTTTCTGAATGGTTTTCTTCACTCGTTCAGCTTGTCACGGCCGTGACACTACCTCACCACGGCCGTGACACTCCTTCCCTTCAACAATTCTTCATTTTTCTTCAAGCTTTCATGGGATTGGTTGGGGCATTTCGCTTTTGCATCTCTTTTGCACCTTTTTCCAATCATTTACTTCAATTTATCTCATGCTACAAATATCACAAACTTTATAAGAATTTCACCACAAAAGAATGATTTATAGGATGAAAATCGATGCATTATTGCTTGAATTAATGTGTAAATTTAGCATACATCAAATTCTCCCACACTTACTCGTTTGCTTATCCTCAAGCAAACCAATTCAAAACCTGGCGACAAGAATACAATTCAAATCAAAGAGGTAAGAGAATTCTTATGGTATGCAAATATGTGAGTAAATTGATTAAGAGAGGAATGACATGCTATTTATCAATCACATAAATAAAACATTGGCATTGAAAAGGGACCTTTTTCAAGAGTTCACAAAATCAATTCCCTAAACATATTGGCATCTCCAAAGCTTATCTCCCTCATTGCTAAAATTAAAGTCATTTTCTTTTTATTGTTGAATAAGCTTGGCATTTTCATTCATTTGAATACACAAGTGCTTTTCTTTGATTTTTCTTTGATTCCATTTCATTTTTAGTGCTTTCACTTTCATTTTGGGTGCTACAAACAAGTGAGTGAATTAAGGATCCCTGTGTTTCCACTTATTTGATTTCAACGAGGATACTTATCATTTTTCACCTCGAGGTTGGGATCACATGCACTTCTCCTTGTTTAGGTTCACCCTCAAAAGTGAAGCATCAACCTTCAAGCATTCAATTTAAAAACTTAACTTTTTAAAACATACCAAGTTACTCTATATTTAACACCATTTAATCATTGATGAAAAATCATTTAGCAAAATATCAATGGCACCGCATGCATGAATTTTCGAAATGAAAAATGGACCACACATTGGAATTTTGGGGTTTTAAAGAAAATGATTTTTGGGTGGAAAATAATAAACATGTTGACCCTCAACAAAATAATTTTCTTTCCCTTTTGGTTTTTCACTTCCGCTCTCAACCCCTTTTATATCTACACTTTCTTTTGCACTAGATTCTTTGTCAAGCTCTCCTTATTTTGGACACACTAGAGATTTATCCTTAGAGATCATTCAAAATGTTTCTAAAGAATGAACCCTATTTTTATCATGATCAAGCAATTGAGTATGCACATTCTTAGAAATTTGAAACTCTTCATATGCACTCCACACTCTAAAGATTATTCTCCTCTTTTTCAAATCAATGCAAACCCACCTGTTGCCAAAAAGGATATCCCTAATATGATTGGGGTGTCATAAGTAGCATTCATCTCTAAAACATAAAAATCGGCTGGAAATAAGAACTTACCTACTTTCACCAAGATGTTCTCCACAACTCCAAGTGGTTGCTTAGTGGATCGATCCGCCAATTGGAGTTTGACAGTTGTAGGTGTTAGTTCTCTAATTCCTAAATTCTTGTATATGGATGAGGGCATCAAGTTAATCGAGGCACCCAAATAACATAAGGCTCCACATTCTCTAACTTCCCAAAAGTGCAAATCCTTGAGCTTTGGAGGGTATTTGTTCATCAAAATTGCACTACACTCCTCGGTAAGTGCCACCATAGCATACTCCCCCAACTTCTTCTTGTTGGCCACTATCTCCTTCGGGAATTTAGCATAATTCGGCATTTAAGCAATGGCCTCCAAAAATGGTATGTTCAACTCCAATTTCTTGAACATTTCCAAGAACTTTTCAAACTCCTTGGCTTTAGGGGATACATTGGGCTCCTTTAATCTTTGAGGGAATGGGATTGGGGGCACATATGGTTTCACTTCATCCTTGTAAGGAGTAGAGGGTTCTTCCTTTTCCATCTTTCCCTTCTCATCCTCCTTACCACTTATTGATCTTTCCACCACAACCTCAGTCTCCTTGGTCACACATTTTTTAGGTACCTCCCCCACACTTGCTCCTCAAGCTCCATCCCACTTCTCAAAGTAATTACCATCACACTCTTTTTTGGGTTGACTTGGGAGGTACTTGGTAGCTTCCCCTTTCCCTATCTGACATGGCCTTAGCCATTTGCCCAACCTGTCTCTCAAGATTTTGTATAGTAGCTTATTGGTTTTGGATAATTTGCTCCACCTTAGCATCCCTAGCTTCTATCTTGGACATATATTTCATAAACATATCCTCCAAGGGTGGCTTGTTGGCTTAGTTTTCTTGTTGGGGTGGTGGTTAGGGTTGAGCTTGGTTGGAATGTTGGTCTTGGTTGCTATCCTTGGAATCTCATAGGTCTGTGTGGGTTTGAGGAGGTGTTTGGGTCTTTCCAAATTTAGGGTGGTTTCTCCAACCCAAATTATAGGAATTAGAATATGGATCAACCCTAGGTTGAGCATTTAGGAATCTCCCCACAAAATTCACATCCTCATAACCAACTCCTTCACCCGCTC
>CAODLS011738240.1:0-10449 GCA_948243855.1 Flueggea neowawraea | reverse complement strand
CAACTTTACCCTAATCAGCGATCTCAATAGGTTTCTAGAGAGGTCTATGTCCCTTCTGTGTGTCTGTCTCTCTCTAAGCCACAAAGCGCTCTCTCTCTCTCTATCTCTCTAACTTTTTAAATTTTTAATGAATTTTTTATTATTCATGAGTATTATAGGAGGCCACGCGCCGCTTGACACGTGGCGAGAAGATCACAACGGGGAAGCGTAGATATCAGAATTCGTGGACGAGAGGAGGGGATGAGATCCTATCACTTTCCTTGTTCTCATTGGTCCACGTGGACAAAAGGCATTTACACGCTCGACACGTGTCCCCGACGGCTAGTTGCTCACCGTATTGGTGGCCTGCAAGTGGTCTAGTTAGTGACGTCACTTGTAGGTGGCGGCCTTTGTGATTTTCGAGTTTCTTTTTCTTTTTTTTTCTTTAAGTATTTTAATGTTTATTTATTTGCTATACTGTGTGACTTGGCCTCTCCCAATTGTGCCCTTACGGTAAAAAAAAACAAAAAAAGAAAAAGTGTGCCCTTGTATTTTGTTTTTGTTTTCTTTTTGAGTTGGTTTGGGTAGACATGTAAAAATCGAACAATAATAGGTGAAATGTACTGAAATTGAATCGGTTAAAAACAAAATTTGCCTGAAACCATGAACTACTCATTATAAAACCTACAATTTACAGATTGGTTTTAGTTTAAAGATTTTAAAACCCTTGAACAACTGGTTTAACCAGTTAGTGTGAATTGACAGTTCAATTTTTTTTTATTTTTTCACTTATATAAATTAACTACTTTTAATTTTAATCTTACACTTATACTTGTATTAATTGTTATAATTATTATAATTGTACACTAATTTTTTATATATTTTTATTAAAAACATATTATACACTAAATGATCAGCAATTATTATAATTATACACCATTTATTTTTTTATTTTTATTTGTAAAAATTAACTACTTATTAAATAGAAATTTAGTTAAAATTTAGTAAAGAATGTCTATATTTAAAAGTGCATTTAACTAATTCAAAATAGTACCAAAGCGGAAAACATAACGGAATAAAAATTAATTACAAAATAAAAAGAAAAAAAAGTGAACTGAAGCCGGCAGTTTAACCAGTTAAAACTTGAACTGATCCAGAACAGGCTCGGAATCGGACCAAACCGTAGAATCATGGTTCGGTTCCAATTCCTCTATTCCAGAAATCAGAACTGTCAGTTCCGAAACCATTAAGATATCTAGGTTTGACAATAATAACATATCGCATATTTTATAAAATATATAACATGTTTTGTATTATTAATCATAACATATATAAATGTACGGATGTGAAAAAAAATTTAAATATTTATATCCCTCTTTTTAATTCCTAAATACTTTTAAACTCTATAATAATTTTATCTCTTAAGAATGTGGCATTAATGTTTCTTATTAGCGTTTGCCAATGGACACTAAAAAACAAACGTGCATTATTGTTCAACTTGAGCGATCAGTGCATTATTTGGTGGATTAATATTTTCATTATAAATATTTATCAAAATGGATAAGTATTAGGGCAAAATTCATCGCGGCCTCTGAATTTTGGTGTATTGTTCATTCCGATCCCTACTAGTTTTAAGCCGCTCCACTTCCTGAACCTTAACGTCGTCAATCAAACTTAGCATAAAGTATAAAAAAATATCTTGCCCTCTAATTTTAAAAGAATTTACCACATAAATTGAAACAAATTAAACTACTCACTTTAATAACCAATTCCTAACTCAACCCCAAACCACATGCTCTCTCCCTCTAACCCAAAAGCACAGCCTAAACTACCCCAAAACCACACACTCTCTCTCTAACACAAAACCAAAATGTGTTTGATCAATTCCTACAGTGTCATCTTCTTCTCTTTGTGTCTGAGCAACTACTTGTAGTAATTCCATGAGTTAGGCAGCTTCTCGATCAATAGTTCACTCATGAACTTGTTTTGCAAGTTGATGTTGTTGTTCTTCAAGTACCTAAGCAACTTTTGGTATTCATGAATTTGCACCACAATCTCTTTGTTATCGGTCATCTCCCATCGATACTAAGTCCTACACACGAATTTTTGTTTGACAAAAACCTCGGCAGTGTACTTCATCGTCATTGACTCCCACATCGTGTGTGCTTCCTTGTAGCTGACATAAACATCAAACAAGTTATTCGATAAAGTTGAAAGAATTGTGTGCCTACACACCTTGTTTGCATACTCCCAATACTCTAAGTTGGATTCGGGTTTTTGTGTGGTCAGAGCCCGAGCCGCACCATACATGCTGAGCAGGGAGTAAAGACGATCTTTCCACCTATTGAAATTCTCCCTTAAAAAAATTTTGATGTTTGAAACATCTGGAAATGGCTTGGCATAAGCAGCAGAAGGGAGGAAACTAGGAATAATAGGTTAGGCAAGAGTAGGGATATCAAGTGAAACAACATAACCTTTTTGGGCAATAGTAGCAATTGATGATGCCTTGCAAGTGCACAAGGATTGTCGTAGTTTTAACCTTCAAGTATATCCTCAAGTATCGAATCCTTGGAGAGCAGGAATTAATTGTGATAAAAAAAATAAAATAAAAGTGAGTAAAATCATGATTGGTGTTTTCGGGATTTTTGAGTGAATTGAAGAAAACACAATGCAAATAGTTAAAACTAGAAGCTAAAAGGTGAAAATCAATCAAAGAAAAGCATTGGAGCTTCAAGATTTCAACTAAGAATTCCTATGTAGCTAGGCCAGAGAAAGGGGTAGCTAGGGTTAGGTGTTCTCTCCGCTAACCTAGCTTGGAGCTTCTCTTAAGAGAACACCCAACCATGGCTTAGAGTCTCTCTCAAGGTCATATAAGACATCTTTACATTAAATAAAATGGTCTTCTCGGCCTCACTTAAGTTAATTAGGGTCATTAGGTATCTAAGAAATTTCATCGAACACCTTATAAGCATAGGTATATCTCTATCCTAAACCTCACAATTTAATGGTTGTAGCCTCATTTAATCTTCATCTTTTGATTCATCAACTAAAATTGCTAAAACTACAACGCTCCACCCTAGTGAGAAAATCATGATGATCCTCACCCATCTTGGCCCAAATATCGATGAGGAGTGAGCTTCAAAAACCTGTCCAACAAGGTATCATCTCTGACTCGTGGCACTACAGGCACAAGTACCGGAGCAGTCTCTACAGCTATATCAGGCTGAGGCTGAAGAATAGGTGGTTCTGTTGGTGGCAGAGCCAGTGGCAGAATTGGTTCCACTGCAGGTGGAGGGACTGCTGGATCATGCGCTCAAGCATCTCTAGCTGAGCAGTAAGTAGCTGCTGCAAAATTACCAGCTGAGGTTGTGGCTGCTGCTGTTGAGGGACCGAATGAAGTGTTGTAACCTAAGGCTCACTGAAAGAATCGTGATGATCTACTACAGAATCGATTGTGGTCTCCACAGGCACGCACCTAGGCCTACCACGACGTCGGCGACCACCACCTCGATCCATATGTCCACATACCAGACAACAAACACATATGCATATGTCAGACACCGTTGATTGCCACAGTACCACAGAATACTCAAATAGGTATACAGAAGAAAATCAAGTTGACTCGATCAAAGATACTTATGTTCCACACCGACCCAGACTATACGAAACCTAGGCTCTAATACAACCTTTGTCACAACCCAAAGTCAGGTCGGACCCATCTTGCACAAGCCTTGGATAACCAGAAGTGCTACCCGAAAATCATTTATAAAACAAGCGAATATAATATGAATACAGAGGTAGATATAAATGACCGAAAAAACTATATAATCATAAATATCAAATCCAAAATATATATGCATATACAAATTGTAAGTGAGTAAATTCAATGCCCAAAAATATCAAAATACAACCCAGTAACCCATTAGCATTCGGTGCAGAGCCCTATCAAAATAAAGGAGCTCGAGCAAAAGGGCATCAACTAACCAAATCAACTATGCCTCAATGAGTATATGAATGCTGGATGGTTACTGAGTCAAATAGAACCTGAAAAATATTAAGGGAGAGGGTGAGAAATCTCAGTGAGAGACAACACTCCAGATCGCCTCATGCGTGCATCACACAAACTGGTTTGAAGACATTTCGCAAATACCACACGCTATATACTAAATACATACATACATATATATATATATATATATATATACTCTAAGTATATCATAGCTTTGAAAATTCATTTTTGAAAATGTTCGCACCCTCAGTAAACAACATACAATAAGCGTAAGATTCAATCTTATATATATACATATGTCTAAATACTGAATATCTGATACAGACGGAACTGAACTAATGTAGACTGAGCCTCCTGATATGAAACTAATGTGGCAATGCCACCTGATATAAAACTGATGTGGCAAAGCCACTTGATATCCAATTGATGTGGCAAAGCCACCTGATATCCAACTGATCTCGTGTGTTTACGCTACACACAGGGGTTTCCACATACTCTTATAACTGAGCCTTAACTGACCAATGATATACCATAGGTTGCGCATAACTCTTGTAGTTAGAGTGTCCTAAATCAACAGATTACATATAAATATATACTGATAGCAAGCACATGCAACAGAGAGCTAATATGTATACTGATATGGGACTAATACTAATGTTCCATACTAATAGTTGAACTCCTCATTACACATAATCGGATTTCTTTATAATTTTCACTTATTAATAAGTCTGATTTACAGATATAGTCTGAACACATCAAAACATATAAATTCTGAAAGACACATCCTGTGTGTCTGAAGCTGTTACCACACTCACCTGGTAGCCAAACTGAAGTCCAATCAAGCACCAATGTACCTGGCTGGTTGTGCTGACAGACACAAGAAGCTGAAACAATAAATCACATCATACTGATCAGAATAAGGTACTGGTACTGTGGTGGTACCGAATGTATGCATGCAATGCAAATGCCATCATAACCTTAATGGCACCGAAAACTAGAAATGCACCAGCTCTCAAACCCATCGATACCCAACTGACCGATCACCCAAACAAACTATAATCAACCTCCTAAACATGAATCTAACATCTATAATGACCAATAAGATTAGAATCATCAAGATTCTTCACCCTTAAATTCGAATTCTCGGACCCTATGAAGAATGATCCATCCAATCACCAAGCCCAACTCAAAACAAAGCATCCCTAACTCAGATCTAACTTAATACAGCAGAAATGACTTCAGATTCAACCATAAATTCACCAAAATCCGAATTCTTAGCTCTGAATAAACCCATTTCACTCAAACACGAAATCTCCCAAAACTGAAGTTAAAATCCCGTGCTTTCAACCTTGAACATCCTTAAACTAACAATGATTAACTCCCTTGAACACAAAAAGAACAGATCTGAACCCAACACTCATTTTCAGAAAATCCTAGATGAGTGAATGCATAACAGAAAATGACGAAGGGAAGAGATTGTCAGACGTTTCTTACCTCAATGAAGTAAAAGGACGGATGGAAGAGCAATGGGAGAGGAAGAGGGCTGATCTCTGAAGTAATCTCGGTAGTTTAGAGGAGTAATGGCAGAAGAGAGGGTAGGTGGGTGTATTTATAAACCCACAAAACTGATATGCTGAGCGTCACCTAACTTGGTCTCGAACTAACACTTCTACGTGCATTGGGCTCACTTCTACGCAAGTTGAACGAGGTCTGTTCATGTAGACGAGGCTTCTACGTACGTAGATGGCAGATCTGGTGACTTCATACCCTTAGATTTTAAAATCAACGTGCGTTCTCCTCTATGTAAACCTTATGCAATGCACGTAGACTGTCGATCTAGTGACCTCTCCTCCTTGGATCCCTCTTCAACGTGCGTTCCACTCCGACAATGCACATAGTTCATCACTCTTGCTCACTGTCCATGTCTCAACGATGTTTAACGCATACAAAACATCACCCACGCACGTTGATGCCCTGAGGCACGTTCACGGTCCAACTCGAACACTCGTCTACGTGCGTATAATCTATTTCAACGCACGTAGATGTCCTTCAATGTGTCTTGCACTCACAACTCGACCTCCAAAGCATTCTCACTTAACACTAACGATTTGAAACCTTATTTACCTCGAAGACTTAATGGAATACTGCCAGATTTCGGTTAGAACCGACAGGGTATTACATCTTCGGCAACCTTGGTGGAGGCCAGATCTGGCTTCGATGGTGTCGGCCAGGTCTGGCCGCCACAACAACGACTAGGGTTTTCTAAAACCCTAGCTTGCTTCTTTTCTTTTCTTTTTAATTTTTTTGTGTTTTAAAAATATTTTTAGATGTTAATAATATTTAATTTTTGTCAATTTTTTAGAAAATTTATTTAAAGTTTTCGAATAATTATTTAGGTTGATTTTATTTTTTTTTAGATTTTTAAAAAGTTTTTGTAAAGTTGATTTTAGGTTGATTCAAAAAAACTTATGTAGAGTTTATGTAGAGTTTATTTTAGTTTTTTTTTAATTTTTTTTTAAAATTTATGTAAAGTTGATTTTAGGTTGATTTAAAAAAACTTATGTAGAGTAGATTTAGGTTGTTTTTAAGAAACTTATGTAGAGTTTATGAAGAGTTGATTTTATTTTTTTTAGATTTTTAAAAAGTTTATGTAAAGTTTATTTTAGGTTGATTTAAAAAAAAAAACTTATCTTAGAGTTTATGTAGAGTTGATTTTCAGTTGAATTTTTTATGTAGACTTATTTTTTAAAATAATTTCAAGTTTCTAAAAAGTTTTTAAAAAGGTTAAATGCAGGTTGATTTTTAGTTTGTTTGAAAAAAAATTATATTTGAAAAAAATTAAGTGAAAAGAAAGTAATCCAAAACAAGTAAAAAAGGATTAGAATAAGAAAAAATAATAAAATATAAGAACTAAATATAACAAACAAATTGTGGTATAAATGTAAGAAAAATAGCCTGTGTGGATGATATGAAAAAATACACGGTATGATATGAGAACAAAATAAGGGAGTTCTAAATTTGTAATTAATTTTTAAAATTGAGTTGTTTTTGTAGCTGACCCTTGAATATTTCATGAGAAGAAGAAGTCAAAAATAAACGTTGCATTCCATAAACAGTGAAAAAAAAAGTGGCATTAAAAATAACTTGTGGAATTTTAATTTAGTCATCTGTTTAGCTTACAAAATATGGGATTTTGCAATACCTAGCTTTAACTCACAGCAGAAATTACTTACAAGTTTGGTGAGGTCTCTTTTATAAAAGTGGAAGTGTAAAATGAATGTTCTCTAAAAACTAATCTGAATACAAAGTCTATAATGGATCCCCTGAGGGGTGGCCGAGCGGCTAGGGCATGTTGACCTCAGTACGCGGCGCAAGTTTGAGTATTTGAGGAAGCGACGTAAATCCAGCGTTGGACTGGTTGCTAGCTTGGGCCCGTGTTGCACTAGTGCTGGATTGTTCAGACCCAGTCCGCTTGTCCTTGGTGAGGTACTACGGTAACCTCATTCGGCACTAGCCCAAGTCCATGTCCATGTGTCAACTATGACTCTTGAGAATATTCTGTTAAAAGCCTACATGATCACGCTTAACAGTAGTACGCCACCTACTGGTCGTCCTCACATTCTCTTTTATCGAAAAAAAAAAAAGAAGACAAAGTCTATGATTGAGTATGGCAACTGAAGGTAAATAGGTTCACTTTTAAGGTATATGTTTGTTTTGTGCTGAAAAAATGGTTTGTGTGAAAAGGGTTCGCAATTTGTATTTTGTTGAAATTAAAATGGAACTAGCTGGTTCAAATGCTTATGTTTTGTTCTTGTAAATTATAATTCTTTTTTTTAACTAAATTCTTGGGGATTATTTATGGTAGAATATGTACCCATTTTAACTAATGTTGATCTTAGTGCATTGTTAAAAAAATGTTAATCTTATTGCATTGGTCAAAAAACAAAAAATGTTGATCTTAACGTTATTGTTAATGCTGAAATATTGGTGCTAAACTATAAGGTGTTGTGATTAAGATGCGTAATTTTACAGGATTTAGATTACCAAACCTCTACGGGTTTTGAGTAGATATAATATTTATGGAGTATATTTTATCTCAAGAATATAAGAGAAATTGGCTATGTCTCCAATTGTTGTCGGATAGCTTTATGAAACAGTCATATGATCATTTAGTTATAGTAAACAAAAGAAAATAAATTTAGCTGAAAAGAATGAATAATGGTCAAGCGCCAAGTACTAGAAAGATGTGCTAAGTGTAACATTCAATTTTAGTGATATTAGCCGGTCCACACAAAGCCATATCATTGAATAGTTAAAGTTAGTTCAGAAAACAGTTTTTTATTTTTTATTTAAAAATAACATAGAAAATAATAGAAAATTTTAGTGTTGCTTGAACAATTTTTTTATTTTAGTTTTCTAAATTTTTTTAAAAAAGTGAAAATTTTCCACAACTAAACATGCCCTAATCTTCTTTAGTTGAAATGGATTTACGAACAAGTTAGTCCGTAAAATTTATGAACAATCCTTAAACCAGTTTAAAATTTCATCTGTGCATGAATTGTACACTGTTTGTGTACTAATTGCGTAGTTGTTTGGACCATTTGTTCACCTTGGCAATTGTTTGCACGAATAAAATAAATTAGGTTTAAAATTAAATTTGTAAATCAATCATACACCATTTGTAAATTTTTTGTAGACTAGTTTACACTAATTTCACACCAAAATTAACTCCAAGCTAATTTGGTTGAAAATAATATTAATTTTGAATTAAATCAACTGAAATGAACTAAATCAGTTTAAATTTAATTTATAAACCATTCGTATACTGTTTTGTGCACTAGTTTTACACCATTTGTGCACGGGCTTTACGCTATTTATGTACTAGTTGTACACCACTTGTAAACGTCTAAACAATGGCTTCGTTGCAATTTTTCTTTAATTTCTCACGAAAGGGTGCTAATTTCTTGTACGTGTGTTCATATTCTGATAGTTGCGCAAATTGTTTAATCCTTATTAGAAATAGTTTAAGCACATAGTATTTTAACTTATTTAATTAAAAAATACAAAATTTAGTGCAATTCACATTTTTGTCACGCTTTTAAAGTTTTTGAAACTAAAACACAAAATTTGGGTATGTAATAAAATCGTCATGAAAATTAATACCGTTAAATTTTCAGTTAGTTTGCTGACTTGGCATCTTGTGTGGCATGCTGATGTGGAAAGTTAAAAGGAAAAATGAGACTAAAAAATAAAGTTGTTTTGAAAAGGGACTAGCACAAAAATTTAATTAATTTTCAGGGGCAAAATGCAATTCATAAAACAATATCGTTGCGATAAATACTACCCAAAACGACGCGGTTTTGACGGGCTTCTTATCCATCTCCTCTTTGCTTCCCTTCTTCTTCTTCTTCTTCTTCTGTGTCTCAAACCAGTCCCCTCACCACCCACTCTAAGTGCTCTTTGTTAGAACTCAGTCCATGAAAAGCATAGCCCAACAATTGTTTATTAATTAATTTATTTAAGGTGTTAGTGTCCAATTGAAGCAAGAGTTACATTTAATTGCAGGGAACATTATCAGATGGTACTTTAGTTGCAGTTAAGCAGCTTTAATCGAAATCGAATCAAGGAAATCGTGAATTTTTGAATGAAGTAGGCATGATTTCTGCTCTACAACATCCAAATCTTGTCAGATTGTATGGATGTTGCGTCGAAGGAAATTAGTTGTTACTGGTATATGAATACATGGAAAATAATAGCCTCGCACGTGCTTTGTTTGGTAAGCAGATGGCTCTATTCTCAACTTATATCTGATTTGGTTTGACAAGGAATGAAGGGTAGACTTGAGTTGGATTCAAACACTATTATCAGGAATTGTACTCAGTGACCATATACATGTTTACAACAGATAAAGGGGATGGCCAGTCTTTGAAATTGGATTGGCGAACGAGGCAGAGGATTTGTATTGGCTTAGCAAAAGGTCTTGCCTTTTTGCACGAGGAATCTGCATTGAAAATTGTACATATAGTATTTAGAAATACTTCTCATTTTGTGCATTCCTGAATATAGTCCATTGATACTTTCTACTTTACAATCATTTCCTTACATTTAGTATTTAGAAATACTTCTCATTTTGTGCATTCCTGAATATAGTCTATCTCAATCCAGTAGCCATTACTCGAGTGCAGAATTGTATGACAGCACAAAGTGCATGAGAAGATATTATATTTCAGATTTTAGTGTTGTGACTAATTGTGTAAAGAAAGGATTAAGCAATGCCACTATTTTCCAATGCAGAGGATATATGGCACCGGAGTATGCTCTTACAGTTTTGGTGTTGTTGCATTGGAAATTGTTGTTGGACAGAGCAATATGAGGTATCAACCGAGCGAAGACTACGTTTGCCTGCTAGACTATGTAAGACTTCACCATTATGCTCTTTTTGTGCTTCACAACGAACCCCT
>CAODLS011738131.1:0-26355 GCA_948243855.1 Flueggea neowawraea | reverse complement strand
GTTAAGTTAAGTTAATGAGGGTTCTAGAGTTTTAAGTGTGTTTAAATATATTTACTTAATTATTACCAATATATAGCCCTCGAATAGCATATATGTGTCCACTGATGATCTTACCACATGTGTTACTCTCTTATCTTTTTTACTAGTAATTCACAATCTACTTTTATTATCTAACGTTAAATTTGCTGATATCAAGCATCCGAGTGAATCAAATGATTTCGATAAACATTCTAATACTTCATCCATTTTATAATATATGCTTTTTTACATAAATTATTTTTAGTCAAAATAAGCAACATTTTATAAAATCAAGAATCTTGTTACTACTTTGTTCTATATTTGTCCTTGTATTTAATTGATTTGAATAATTACATTTAAATTGTTCCATAAGAATAAATAAAGTTAATATAATAAATTATTACTACAATTAATGTAGATTAATCATTTTTTTAATGTGTGTCAAAACTTTAGAAAACATATATTGTAAAATAAAGAGAGTACGAGAGTAAACCGTAAAAGTTTGTAATAGAGAATGATTAATTACACTAACAACTGTTTAGCACATAAATTAGGGGCAAAGAGATGCCCATTTATTTGTTTGAGATAGATCGAGTAAAAGTGAATTGTATAAACATATTGTATAGTAAAAAAATAGAGAGAGTAACACGTCCATACAATCTACATTTATCTTAAGCAAACATCCTTACGTACTAAGCAAGCCAGAGCTACCAAATACTCTTCTGGTTCACAGGGCATTCGCACTTGACCATTCTACTATCAAATCTATCTTAAGTGAACGGAGAAATCAAAAATTCATATTGCAAATGGCATTGAGAATTGAGACCATAAGATTCATATGAATATATATTCTCCCCATGAAATACAGGGGTAATATACAACTACAAGGAGTCCCCTTAACTTTCCCTAAAAAAAATGACAAGGCTCCTTACAATACCACTCCATACCTTGAGTTTAATAAAAAAAATAACGAAAAAAGGGCAGGAATTTGTCCAAAAGTCATTACCAACAAAGCCATTTGGTTCTAAACAGTTTTAGTTTTGGGAGCTCTCTTCTTGTGATGTCTCCGGCTTAAGTTCCTCATTGCAATAAAAAACAGTAGCGCCCCGAAAAGAGCCATATTCTGCCAACGGAACATGTTCAGGTGATTTTGTATTTAAAACAAACGAGAAAGCAGAGAGTTCCAGAATATAGAAACACTGAAACAGAAATTGGCTAAATTTTACCTGCGTGAATTTAACAAAAAGTTGATCAAATTCCTTTGACTCGATGTCATAATGGTAGAAGTCATAAAGAATTGGAGTAATGATCATCTGATGCACTATCTGGACCAAGATCAGAGATTTCTTCAGAAAAAGAACACAATTTGAATATTCAAATCGAGCAAATCAAGTGGCATTCTGCATTAATATACTAAGGCAAAGATCAAAAGTTGATTATAAAAGCCTATTACTGATACCAACCAGAAGAAAGGCTCCAAAAGAGCTGCCGAAGATAAAAAGGATGCCACCAATGCCCTTGAGAGCTATGCCCGCAGCAACCAATTGTCTAATCTGTTAATATATGCAAGAAATATAAATATTATTTCGGGCTCCAGCTGGTTCATGACTTACCAGTGTAAAAACAAGACAAACTCTAAATGCATCAATGCCCTTAGAAAAGGAAATGAAAAAAAAGAAAAGAAAAAAAAAACACTGCTGAAGTTAATCTATTTCTATTTATTTCTTTAGAGAAAGTTGTACTTCTTTCCTTAAATAATAGTTGTCTTACAAGACACTACTTGTTGGCATCGCCATCAGAATTGTGTCTCTAATCTGTTTGCAGCATTTTTATTTTTCTACTCTGAAATTTTAATCTTTAGTCCATCACGAATAAATTTCTAGTTTATCAATGGGCTTGTAACTCATTAGTACTTGAGTCAACTTCAGCACTAGGGAGTCGTGAATTCAATTTCCAATGGGAGCAAATAAGATAACTTATCAAAAAAAAGAGAGTGGCAAACCTCTAAAAAATTTTAGGAGTTAACTGGACTGATGCTTTGTTGCTAAAAAAAAAAGAAAAACAGGACTGATGCTTTATCAAATGTTGAATTTAGTCACTATTCTAATTCCCTTCTGAAATCATGGTATTATAATAGAGTGCTTGTATTGTGGTCAATTGGAAAACAGACAAATCCCTGACTTTTCGTGCAACAACAATATGCGTGTGGAGTGCAAGTATGCCGGTTCTCTTTCCTCTTATGTTAGTTTCATTTCTTTCAATGCGATTCAATTTCTCAGAATTAGTGGGGTCAAAAGTGCAGATAAAGAGAGAGATCCTTACTTCAATTTCTGGAAATTGTAGACCAGTATGAGAATTTAAGTGACTTGTAAACACATCAAACTTTGGCTTGAGAGCTTTTGCAGCTGGTCCCCCATCAAGTCCAAATTCATTAAATCTGTGAAAGAAGAATGAATTATATGATAACATCAGCACATTGCCTGAATCAAAGCAGCCATCATTTCACAGAGCTAAAACTTATAAATAGGTTTTCTTCTCAACATTTAGCAATATTGACACGATGATAAAGTTAGGTCATATGGCTTTAGACTTTGTGCGTGGAAATGATAAATCTAATTAGATAAAAGCTTCAGTCCTCTGCATTGCTTAGAAATGTCATAATAATGGCCCAGCTGTATTTTCAAGAATCACAACAGGTTTGGTGCAAAGAAAATAGCAAGTCGAACAAGTTCAGTGTTTTTGGATTCCATCAGAATAAGAAAAATTTGCATTAATGTTTGTCTATAAATCAATGCAAGATATATATCCTGCATATAACACCAATCGACTCAAAAATCACAATCAGCGGTCAATTTTCAAAATACAGAGGACCAATTTCCACAAGCATATTGAAATGAATGCTTTTACAAAACAAATTAGCAGTTATTGACTCCTAGAGAAAATTCGCTGTCAATTACAAATCTTGCTCTATCTAGGATAGGAAGTTCAAACAACAAAAACAAAAGAGAAGTCAATTCACAAACAATTTCAAAGCTAGATCACCAATGCACATTCTGTTGAAATGTAAATTGTTGGAAATATCAATACCCAAAAATAGAATAATGCAAGAATCATCCCTAATTCCAAATAGCTCAATGAAATAATTAGCAACACAAATCCGAAGTTTTGTAAAACTTGATGGAACATTCCTTGTAAACAGAAGTCCCAAACTTTGACAAGAATTGAATCAAATATTAGCATTAAGATCCAAAAAATTAAATCAAATATTAGCATTAAGATCCAAAAAATTAACTCCCTTTACCAATGGGCTTGTAGCTCATTGGTATGGGGTCAATTCCAGCGCTAAGAGTCAACTACAGCTCCAAAAGTTTGAGGGTTCGAATGTTGGTGGAAGCAACTAAATGAATTATCAAAAAAGAAAAAATCTCTCTTTCAGCTAACCCATCTCAATAACATTCAAGCAAACATGCACAAAACCCTAAACAAGAAACTGACAATGAAACCAAAAACCTTGCATTCCATCACCATTAATTACTACTCACGCTAATGTAAAATCAAACTGTAACAAAGTAAGCTTCAAGCCAACAAAGCGCACAACAATAGATGGATAGATCTATGCAATACGTAATCTAAAAATCCTAAAAAAATAAACAGATCCAGAGCAAGTATTGAACAGGAAAAACAGAGAAAACCCATTACTCTTTCAGAGACTAAAAGCACTGACAGAACAAAAAAGTGTGCCTGTGCGTGTGAAATCTAGAACTGAAGAGAACTGAGCGAGTGTGTGATGAGAACTTACTCCAGGTACGCGGAGAGTATGAAGACGGAGGCAAAGAGGACACGACCGAGAAATGAAGTGAAAGCCATGGATGTGTTGATTCCTTCGAAGTTCGGAAACACAAACACACAGATAAAGAGAGAGCAAGAGAGAGAGATAGAGAGAGGAGAGAAGTGAATCTTTCTATTTTGTTTGCTGCAGGACTGGGGAAGAGACGAATTTGACTTCCGGGATTCTTTTGTTCCTAGATTAAGGTGTTTGAATGGAAATTAACTATTGGCTTAATAATTAATCAAATTAAACCATTTTACCAAACGCGAGCAAACAAAAACACCAATATAATCCAAAATAAATGTGAAAATATTTATATGTTAAATTAAATAACAAAATAATAAGTTACACCTATCATACGAGTTATCACCAACCTTAGCAATTAAACCTCGACAAATTGAAGGTATACCAAAAAGTATGCTCTTTGTAGCTACGTTTTCACAAGCTATACTAAACTATATAAAGTTTCTCAGTACACAAATGATATGCGACAAATGGATATTTTTAGATATAATACTTAACCACATATTAGATATTTTAAGTATAGGTTCATTAACCGACATTTCATACAAGTCATTTTTTTTTATTTACCAATCCTCTTATTAGTCTAGTTTACATGCACAATTTCCAACACATCAAAAATAATAGGAAAAGCACACTTTTGTACATATAAAATATACTAAAAATTTATTCATACTAATATGAACAAACTATTTCTAAACAACCAACAATGGGCAAACTAATTGCACAACTATCATACACTAAATTCACATGCGAGAAATTGAAGAAAAATCATGGAAAAAAATATTTCCATAGCCTTTTTCATGAAAGGTGCACAAACGAAGTCCAAAATGTATAAAACAAGTGCACAAATTGTTTACAAATTAATTTTTAAACTGTTTTAGTTCATTTCAATTTATTTAATTGAAATTTAATATTGTTTTAAACCAAAAAAAGCTTAAAATTATATTTAGTGTACCAACTATGCATAAATAGTGCACAATAGTTTACGAATTTAATTTTAAACTGATTTAGTTTATAAGTGCACAAATCATACAAATGAGTGCGCAAAAATGCAATTTTAAATTGAACTTAGGGACTATTGGCTAATCTTTAGGGCCTTATGTATGATTTTTAAAAAGTTTTGATTGTTAAAAATTTCAGGGATTGTGGTTATAATTTTGCACATAACACCACTCACCATTTTTGCGTTCACCGTCACTCTTTGTTTGTCATTCATTTGCGACAAACTTCGATCTCGATGGCAAGAGAGAGATCGAGCTCAGGGACTATGTTCGTTCATTTGCCACGAAGATCAATGGAATGTGAGATGGAGGAGGAGGACAACAAGCAAACGTCCGCCTTGCTATCTCTGCCACTAAGAGAGAGGTTTACAGTCGCCGAGAGGAGGAGATGGAGGCTGCAGACAGAGGAGGTGAAGCGAAACGAGAGAGAGAGAGAGAGAGAGTGCCGAGGAAAAGGGATAGAGAGAGAGGGACGGAAAAATGAATGAAAAGAGAGAAATTGTTTCCCCCTGTTAGATTGCGCAAAGAAAGATTAAAAATGGCATTTTAATGTAATCCTTCCTGTAAAGGGTGGCAATTGTTATTCATGTCAACAATTTGTTCCTAACATGCACTATTTGTTTTCCCCCTTGACTTGGAGATGATCTCTTGAAGAACTGATCTCACATACGTTTCACTGCCACAATATGCTTCATATGGGCACACAAATTCTCTAGTTACAAGGTATTTACACTTTTGACCAGGGGATTTCTGCGCTGGACACATGCACATAAATGGCAGAGGCTCTTTAGTCAAGGATGCTGCAGCAAACATAGTCGGAGTCCACTCTCTTTTTTGGAGGAGCATCTTTGATAAAACACTGAATGTAATGAAAAGAAGCATATTAATAGCCTGAAGAAATCAGGACACGGTCAAAACTTGAATTAACAAAATCAAGCAATTGAAGCTTACTCATTAACGACTCCTCCACACCACATTTATCCCAACCCCATCCAAAAAAATGGTTGGATAAAGACAAGTCTGAGGCAAAGATGACAGACTTTCGGCTTGAACGTCCAATACAGTCCTCTGCAGCATTATAAAACAGTTAATAAGCAGATATGATCCGTATTATGTAAAAGAAAAAAAGTAAATAAAATTTAACCGAACGTACGGGGAAAAAATTAGTAAGATGACAAGAATACGAAAAGAATTTAACTAAGAAACAAGTCCAGTTCAATCCCACGTGTGTGATCAATATTGTTAAAGATCACTGTTACTCTCAGAAACTAAAAGCAACTAAGCAAGATACGAAATGATAACCAATTTTAGATATGAACTTCATGAAAATAACACAGTCAAACCTTAAAATCTTCATTTTGGCATGGAAGATGCACGGTGTTCTATAAACTTCCACGAAGGTGGCGAGTTAGGCAATCCAAACTGTAAGATACCATTAATCCATTTAACTTTGTTTACAAGTTCCTCCAGGTCCAAAATTGCAGCCTCAATGGAATTGGAATCAGTGAAATTTAAGGAAAATTTTCCATCAGTTCTCATTTTCTTCGAGGGACCAGCATCCAGCTGACCAGAGTTCTCACCAATATTTACTGCCCTGTCAGATGATGTACTCGTCTCTTTTCCCCTTACCTTCACATCTGTTTCTGTTGTTTTAGTCTCCTTAGATGGAGCACTCAATGGTTGTCTCCTCTGCTCCAATTTAACCGGAGGTGGAAAAGAAGCAGCAGCCTCCATGGAATTACTCATGGAATTCAAGGGAATGCTTCTGTTGGTTCCTGTTTTCTTTGAAGGACCATGGTCATGCTGATCACCGTTCTCGGCAGAATTTTGTACCACTTTCATTGATGCATCCCCGGCCTGGAAACTAGAAATACTAGGCGGAAAACTAGTTTTGCCAACACCACCATCTTTCACATCTGCATTTCCAGGTTTCTCTGCTGTTTTAATCTCCTTAGATGCAATAGAATTTGGCAGTTCATTTCCCATTCGACTAAATCCATATAAGGGTGGTAAAGAGCCAGCCAAAGTATTAGAAGCTGGAGACACAGCATCTGTTTTTTCCTGAACTTCCTTCTTCTTGTTATCAACAGCAGGGGCAGTCTTCTTAGATCCCTCTGCAAAGAAACCACAAAAGTAACCATCAAGGAAGTCCCTCAAGAAGTCACTACGAGGAAAATAGAACTTTACTGAAAGTTAAGAGACAATAAATGTGCAAACAAATGATTGCCAATTGGAAACAATATTAGCTTCAATTCACATAAATTAAAGTTGGCAAACATTTTCTCTCATGCGAACACAACAAACCAACACCCTCATGCTTCCACAGTCTGGCAAGTATGAGTTCTCCACTACAGTGAGATTAGCTATAATTTATCATAGGCTTACAGCTACAAGTAACTGATCAGGCATTGAACAGCATATATGTTTGATAATACTAAAAACAGTTTAAAATACTGAATGTACCCATTTTCATAAAAAGTATCTTTATTCACAGCTGTTAATTAAATTATGACTATGCCAAATTCTCATGACCAAGTCTACTTCTCCCAAATATTAAAAAAAAGTATATACTCATCAAAGTAAAAAGTTATATCGTCACACAATGACATTCCACCAAAAACTTCCAATAATCACGTTAAAACCAATTATATTTGTGAAGCATCATAATTTTTTAAAAATAGAATTTTCAGCAACCTATCCTGTTCTGTCTAAACTCCCAAACAACAAAACAGTATTTATTTTTTCCTATTTTATCCTATGCCATGGTTAGGACAGTTCTATAAAACTATGAAACAAAATGTAGAAGTGATAAGAGAAGTTTTACACTAAGGGAAGTATTTCATGCAGTTTGAGTTCGAATAGAATCAAACACCATCCAACACTATGTGTGTGAAGCTCTGAACTGAGCCACCATTCCGATGCAGGTCAACTTCAATACCATAAAGTATTCTGAAAATATTTTGCTGATAAGATAACACCAATATTAAATATAAACATGCCACAACTCTGAATTTTTCTTCTTTGACATTGTCTAACCTCACAGTTTCAGATCTTGTTATGATGAAATAAAACAAAGATATCCAACTTCATAAGAAAACTCAGAAAAATTAAATGGAGCAAACCAAATCAATCTCACCAATCATTTGAGCTTAAGAAAGCAGCAATGTCACAAATTCTCTTGAAAACACAACAAAAAGCTGTTGACAACTTGTCTCTAATCAGCAATCTAGGTTTGCACCTAACAACCACTTACCTTGTTTCATAGGATTGATTAATCGTGCAGGGGAACGGCAATTTTTCCAGCCCTATATGCCAATTCAGAAGATTAGTTATGACAGGAATTCAAAAGGAACTAAATTTCTTCATAAAAAATAAAGGGAAGTAAATATTGCTAGAAAATAGAAGGTAATTCAATACAAGGAAAAAAACACTCCATTAAGAAAAATAAAAAACTTTCATTCAAATCTACATCACACACAATAAGATAATGGGGGAAGATTTGTTTTGTTTTCCTTTATGGTTAATGAGGAAATCCTTGGCACATTGTAAAGCCAGAGACCTACCAAAGCATGTCCAACAATAAACTTTGGTTGTAGAAGAGACATCTTAACGGAACAATATTTGATTAGGGAATAATTACAGAATATTTGAGTAGTTATTTTGGGGGTGTCTTTTAATTATTGAGAATATATTTTAGATTCTTATTTTGGTAGGGGTAGGGTTTACTATTTATATTGCGTTTAGTTTTGAAAAGAATTATTCTCAATCTTGTTATTTTCAGTTGCAAGATACAAATGTCGCAGGACAAGTCCCGAATTTCCAACCCAAAGGGTCGAACACAACCCTCTTAGAGTCAGCATTGAAAATAACAAGACTGAGGATAATCCTCTACAAAGACTAAACGCAATATAAATAGTAAACCCTACTCCTACCCAAATAAGACTCTAAAGATATTCTCAAATAATTAAAAGATAACCCAAAATAACTACTCAAATATTTTGTAATTATTTCCTAATCAAATATTGTTCCGTAAAAACATCACATATAAATAAAAAGATCAGTAGTTCAAAAAAGTTCAGAAGATGTTGGAAGAAAAAAGATTCGGAAACAAGTTCATATGGATGCAAAATAGCATACCGGAGCTGGCGGGGGAATAGGTAGTGTCCAGCCTTCTTCCGGGGACCATTCCAGTGATGGACGAAACTGATTGCTGGAACCTTCATATGAAGAACCTTGACCAAATGGATGTGGCAGCAATTCAACCTGTAAACATGTTTAATAATACGATTGAAAAAGTAAGCATTATCCTTTCAATTTGAATAATTAACTAAGCCATAAACAAAAACATTCTGACCAATGTGTACATTAAAATTTTTGCGAACATGTTGTGAAGGAATCCATCATTTAACAGAATCTGCTTGTTCAAGCAAAAGTTCCTCTGTATTCTTGGCTTAAGTTACTTCTCAAAACCCAGAAAATGTCCCAAGTACAGCAGACAAAACAGTAAAAAAATCAGCGGGATTCGTCCTTAGTATCATCTAAATTCTGACCCCAAACCAGAAAATGACCCGAAGCATTTCCTAAACAAGCACAAAATTTCAAGGAAATCAATTATTGAGTTTGGTGTTTCAATCTGCATCAGTTGGTTTCAATTCTCTTTCATCTTTCAAACAGTCGCATCACATATTTTTCAAAGTGCACATAGATTATTTTAAGGGATAAAATATTGAATAACATAATTACATGGGTACAGGCAAACAGAACTATGACGCTTGGAAAAAAAAAACAATACAATAACAACAAAGGCTGTGACCTAAAAGCAGAGTTCACCAAAAGGCAAATTACTGTTACCTTATACTTCCCATTCCCTAAAACGTCAGTTATTTTTCCAGACCAATAACAATCGTCAGCCCTCCAATCAACCAAATCCCCCACATGCCAAACATTGTTCACAACCACTGCCACGCCTGAGATGGGGCTTGCAGTAGGCAATTGACTTTCATGATATATTGGTGGAAAGGAAGGCCGCAACATCAACACTCGTTTTCCATCTATGGGTTTTCTACCTTGGGGCTTTTGATATATTTTTGTCCAATGTAGCCCTACAAAAAGTATAACAGCATTAATTAGCACCAAAAAAAATTGTCATAATTTTGAGCAAAATATTATAGCATTCTCAGCTGACAAAGTATGTTTAGTATCTAAAATGCAATGGATATTATAGGGTCTAAAAATTGTCAAAGTCCACAATATATAGGTGTGAGAATCCCAAATTAATAAGCATAATCATCTAAACTCCATTAGAAGCAGATATTACTTGAGGATGGTTATAAGCTTGTGCTAGATATTACTTATGAACGGTTATGAGCTTATGCTAGGTGGTTTACTTGATACTAAATCTAAACCAGTGTTTACTGCAAGAGGAAATTTTTTTCCCTTGAGATCCAAACCATGAGACGCGATAACCACAGAGTATCTTGGAATAGTGTAACAGGGGGTTAAGATATCTCACATTGGCAATCAATGAGCAATTTATTCCTTAAAAGTGTATTTGGTTTGAGTTATTTAAAATGTGCTATTTGATCAAATGTACATATTTGGTGAAGCCTATCGTTTAGTTTGTCAAATTTGATATCAAATGAGCATATTTGTTGAGATCTCACATATCTAAAATGCCTCCTTTTAGTGAGAAAAGTGATATTTCAAAAATATTTTTTTAATAAGGTGAAATTTTATACATAATTTCTTTTTTAATAATCATATTACTACATGGCTTAATATTATACCAAGCAAACATAAATAGCAACAAATAAAAATGAAACTTAGAAACTAAAATGACTTTCACAAAAAAAAAAAAACAATGAAGCTCCAAGTTTCCATACATTTTTATATTCAAACTTACCACATGCTCTGGTATACAACCATAAAGAAAAAACAATATATTTCCTTATAAGTGCAATTATATTATGCTTTTACTGCTATGAAGTATTTCATAACAAGGAATACAATTCTAGGTTCATAGTTGAGATAACTCAATCTTCTGAAGATTGATAAAGTAAGAGATATTATAGGAAGTAAAAATTGTCAAATCATGTTGCTAATAAAACATATCATAACAATCCATATGAATATTTGTCGTTTTACTAGAATTTAATAAATAATAAATAAAATGTTAAAATGTATATAACCACAATTGGTTATTTTTATAAGCAAAATATTAAAATGTTGATTTAATGCGTAATAACCATACATTTTCATGTGATATTTAGCTGAAATATTGTTTGAAATATATCTAACCAAACATTATATTTAGTCAATATATATTCACAAAATCAACACTTTTGAAAAACATGCATATTTGGTGAAAAGTGTTGAACCAAATTAGGTTCACATGTGAAATCTCTCTAAGTTTTCATGATTTACAAAATATGGAAGAAGTTTAATTGTGCATGTAATACCATAGTTACGCACGCAATTCAATAACACGTGAAGTTATGCATGTAACCATGGCTACGCATGCAAATCCCTAAATCCATAAACTTAAGATCAAAGGCCAAAAGCAAACTATGCACGAAAAGAAGAATTACGCATACAAAGAAACACTTCTGTGCACACAAATAAATTTTCACGTGAGTAACAACCTACGAATGAAAGAAGATAAATAATTGCACATGTATATGAAGTTTACGCACGCAATTACAAAATTGTGCACCTAAGTTCGTCTAATGCATGCAATTGGTAAACTATGGAAGAATGGTATGCTTACAAGAAAAATTAAAGTTGAATAAACAAAACATGTTACGCACGTGGCGTGCTCGCTTATGCACGCAAACTATTTCAACTCGAAAAAAAAAAATCAGATTAAGCATGCAAGTAGAAGTATTACAGCTGCAAACCTCATTGACCTTCAAATCAAAAGTGAAAGAAGACAATTAAGCATGCAAATGAGAGAACTTGCGCACGCAAGTGCTAGTTGACAAAAATGACAGGGAAATACAATTAATTATCTGACGAGATCACGAAAATATGCAATTTCAAAATTTGTGCCCCTGTCAGAGGGTGCACAAACATTCATCAAGTTCAAAAAGTTTGCGTACTCAAATGAGCTATTGCACACGCAAACTTGTAGGGAAATGTTGAGGTAAACCTTCTAGAAATACAAGACTTTTAAGAAAAATATGTTAAGCACATTACTAAAAATGATGTGCACGGTATTCTTTGATAATACAAGAACTGAAGGTCTGAAGAAGTTTTGAATGCAAGCTGTTACACATGCAACTTCTGCTGACGTCTTGTACTTTCAAAGCAAATTATTTGTGTCACGACGACTCTAATTTTGAAAATTTTCATTTCAAGGTGAAACCATAAATAGACCTTTCAAGTAGAAGAAAAGGTCAGAGAGCATTTGATATCATTTGGCAATCAATTTCCACTCTTTCTAGCTCTTTTCTTTTACATTTCTTCATCATCTACTCTCATTACTCTAATTTGTAATGATATTGGAATTGGTAGATTAATCTTGTGACAAAAACTATTGTAACTATTGAAATATAGACATATTATTCACTTCCTAATACTTCTCTTTAATTTATTAATAAATTTTCAAATATACATTTGATGCACAAGTTGAGGCAAATTCAAACAAATAATTACGTAAAATATATTTTTTAAGGAATTTGGGGAGCCAATTCCAAAGTCCGTTGGTGATGCTCTAATAATGCACGACTTGAAAAACAACAAATAAAATTCTTATCAATCATGTTATGTCGCAATCGTAACAAGAGAGCATCTTGTCAAATTCCACATTGCTAAACTTGCATTATTTCATACCTTATGTGTTACAATCCTTACTTCATATATCCATTATTTGGATATAATAGCCACCTCTTCTAAGTTGTAGCATTTTCTTACAGAGAGGTATGAACTAGCAAGACATCAAAAGGGCAAGAAAATGTTAAGAAAACTTACTTTCATCTGGGAAGTCACAATACTCCAGACATACCATTTCACCTTTTTTTTGAATTATCTGAAAGCAAAAATACAAATAAATGATAGACATGAAGAGCAATTGCTCATAGCTTAAAATGAATGTGGAAAGAACCTCTAATTACTTCTAAATCAAAAATGGTGAATATTGAAAGAGACTTTGGATGTAAGCTGAATGGGAGCATTTCCACATTAGCTCATAACTCTCATTATTTCTTCTGTACGAGTTATGAGGTGTCAATTGTTTTTGTACCCCCTATGTCCATAGACTAGGCTTTACTATTTAACTCAATTCATTCAAGATACTATACATGACCACAATTACTTATTCAATAATCTTAGATTCCCTTTTTGGTCAATTGAGTACAAGCCATATTTGTAAATAGCCTCAAGATCTACTAATGGATTGCCTTCTTCAAACCATATTACCATAGTTCTCTTGGAGTTTCAAAATTTAAATGATTGTTGATGTAGTCAATTTTACATTTATGTTACATTCATTGTTGTTGTCATTGTCGCCGTAATTATTATAGTTGGATAAATCTATAAAAGAGGGCAAATGAAGAAAGATCAGTGAAGAGGGAAGGTGAAATTTTTTTTGTTTGTAAGAGAAAGTAAAAGGTGAAAGCAATGTTTGAAGAGGGATTGTTACATACTGTCGCGAGTGGGCTCTCACAATTCGAGCATGTAACAAGCTTACTTAAATTCAAAGGAAACCTTGAGAAGAATCATAATAGTATGGATCTAGCAAATGTAACACACAAAAGAGAGTCAAAAGGACCATACCTCAACCCAAAACTTTCAAATATTGGCTTATGACTCATCATCACTTACATACACTTAACTCACTCCAACTCTTTAACGTTGGATTTGTGACCATTTAGGATCACATACCAAAAATCTTTTCCACATTAAACTTATGAATGTTCTCCCCAACAAAAACTACTCAAAAGTATTACAAATTCACTTTTAGGTGGCACATTGTCATCAAAAGCTCATCGAATAATAATATACTTTTTAGTCCACAAGTTGGCCTTACTTAACTAGATCTAAATTACATCAGAGTCAACTCTTCATGACATTACCATACTCACTATAGACCGCCACAATTACATACTCATCCTCATTCCTTGTGGAACCATTGACTTAATTTCACTTCTTAGGGCCAAAAAAGTGCAGCCATTTGCAACCTATATACTAAAGAGCTTACCTCACTTTGAGGATGCCTTGGGGTATTTTATATAAGCCTAATAAATGAAACACATCAATAAAATTCACACATGCAACCCAAAACCTTGAATTTATGAATTATGGGCCTTTTTAAACTTATGTACCCTCAATCCCAACTCTTCAGTGTGAAATTTCCTTCATTCACACTCAACTACTAAAGATATACATTGAGTTTAGGCTTGTTCTCCCTCTAGCAAAAATCTTTTAGACTACCGCAAAATTCTTCATCAAGCCCCTTCGAATGCAACTACAAAATTCTTTTCCCATAATCTCTTTACATTGCTCTACTATTCGATTGACAAACTACCTTTGCTTATATGTCTTGAGTTTCACCAAAGTCAACCCATAACTTCACTATTGCACTCATCTTCAAAAAACAGGTGAATTTTTCCATACATCCCAAACAAACCATTAGTTGTGATACCACTAGTTAAGCCAAAATATTATACTTTTTGACCTGATCCTATCGTGGAGTCTATCAAATTCGAGGAAGCAATTGAAGAAAACAGCTACATGAAAATTAGTGAAAGAAATACAAAGTGGGCTCAACACCAAATCTTAATTAAAAACCCAAAGTTATGAGTCTTTATCTGCTTATATACTTTTACTTCCTTCACACCTCTAATGCAATAATCCCTTAAATCCATTCCTAATATGATTCCTTTCATTCACACTTTTGACTCCCAATGCACGTGGACTGATAGAACAAACAAAAAAAGGACATCCAATTTAACTGATGCACTAGAGAGAACGTGAAGAGATAAGGAGTTGATTTATTTATCATTCACATGTGGGAGTGAGAAAGGGGAGGTTGGGGAAGAGACAAGGAGTAATATCGTTATTTTAAGTTTTTATGTCATCACGCTAACCTAATTAGTAAGTAGGTCATCGTGTTTTTAAGATGTATACACATCCTTGAGGTAAAAAATCGGGTTACACTTAAGTCCTTCAGTCAATGGTCTGTTAGTATTCCGTTGGCAAGTTACTGACGTATTCTATTTTTTTGTTTGAATAAAATTTTAAAGACAAAAATACCCTTAAAATCCTAATTCCTTTTTTTTGTACTTCTCTTCTTCTGTTGCTCATATTAATCTTTTGTTGCTAGTATTAATTTTGGTAGAGAAAAAGAGAATTTTTTATCTGAACTAGATTTTTAAGCTTTCATTTTTTTATTTTAATTTATGTGTGTATCGTTTGGCTTCTGATTCATATTAAAGATTGAAGCTTTGAGTTTTGATTTTCTCAAAGGAGGTGACTTTGTGGCAAAAAAATTCATAGTTTTTGGTCATTTATTTCTGGGTTTCTTCTAAATTTTTCAAATCTAACTTCTTTTCTATTTGTGTTTTCCGGGTTCAAAAACAAAAGATGCCTATAAAAATTCAAACTTAAAAAGAAATCAAACCTAAAAAGGAAACAAAATAAGCCTGAAAAAATTCTCACATTCTCAGTCTGGATTCAATGTCATTACCATTACTATTCCCATCCTCATTACCGTCTAACTAGAAGGTTCATCATCTAATTAGAAGATTCACCTTCTTCAACAACAAAAAAAGATATATGTTGAAGCATATTGAACAAAAACCCAGAACAAAGAAACCATTTTTGGTGAGAAATCCAAAAAAATGAGTGTATTGTAGTAAATTAAAGAAAACCAAGAAACAATTTTGGGTTTGGTAGCCAAAAAGAGCTACAAATAGTAAACCATAGAAAAGAATCACAATTTAATGACACGTTCAAGAATCTCAATTTTCAAAGCTAGCATCTTCCAATTAAATTTCAACTTGTATCAATTGAAATCAAAACTCTAAACCAAAATTAAAAAACTCCTAAAATTCAAAATTTCAATGTCTTTTCCTCTCTGTCACTCCCAAATTCAAAGCCATCTATCATCTTCTATCAAAATCGACCGCCATCATCAAAACAGCTCACAGACCCGACCTCCACCAACATCAAAACCGCTTGCAAACCCACCCCTAAAACAACCATTTGAAACCTCCACCTATTGAGAAAACCTTCAAAGTTGAAAACCCACAAAAATTCCTAACTAAAACCCTAACCCCACTCAATTGACAGCCAGACTTGGAGGTGACATCCCTTTCTTTCTCGTCAATTTAATCAGATCCCATTTTCGTCAAGAACTCCATGAACGGTCTCTCCAAATCCTCGTCGTCGTACCTTCTTCCTCAACATTATGAACCAAGTGGTTTCGTACTAACTTGAAGCATAAGTCCAATAGAGGTGTCATCGTCACAGTGGAGAGTTGAGAAAGGGGGAGGGAGGTCCAGATTTGTTTGCCTTGGCAGTTTGTTGGAAACACATCAGTTTTTGTCAACGAATGAGATGGAAGGAGAGAGAGAGAGAGGAGTGATTTGAGACTACTGATGGAAAAGAATGAGGTGTGGTGGTGTGAGGTGCAGCAGTGAGAGAGGAAAAGAAGAAGGGGAAGAGAATTGATAAGAGAGAAGGAGAAAGAGAGGAGAGAGAAATCTGATTGTTGATCGAGAGAGTGCAAATGAGGATTGAATGTGGGTTTGATTTTTAAGGAAGAGTAATTAGGTCATTTTGTCTTTCTGTTTATTCCGTCAGTTAAAAATAAGTTTTAAGAACGTGTATGCTATATCCAAAAAATGAAATGACCTACCTATTAATTAGGGTATACCTTAGAAACTCGAAAATTATTTTCGCTAACATTTATACAAAAAACTTATAAAAATTGTTTATCAATCATTGTTTACCAGTAGCATTTTCTCAAGTCACAACACCAAATAACATTAAGGACAGTTACTATTTAGTTTCTTCGTAATCTCCAATTACGATACTAAGTTTTCAAAAGGTCTTTATTGCGTCCCTGATGGTTAACACCCTCAGCCTAAACTAATAGAACATATCAGCTTTAATGACATGTCCCACATGCCATGTCATTAAAGTTGACTTATCTCACATGCCATGTCATTAAAGTTGATGTATCCCGTTAGTTTAGGTTGATGGTATTAACAGTCAGAAACGAGTCTTTTGAAAATTCAGTGGTGTAATTGAAGATTACAAATTATCTTAGCTACGAAATAATAATTCCTCCTAACATTGATAAAGTATTTGGGGTTCAAATTTTTAATGGTGCAAAAACCATTATATTCATTGAGCCAACAGATTCTTAACAATAGCAACTTGAGTAGGGCTATCAATGTTTTGCACGATAACAAGATTTTGTAAGACAACACGACATGACTCGATTGACACGAATTCAATTTTTGTAAATTTTATGTCTTGTAGAATGATTTGTGATATATAAATGGTATGATACGATTACGACATGATAACACGAATTGGCACCCCTAAACTCGAGCAAGAATGCCAAACAAAAATCTCAATCCTCTTATTATGAATTAACACTACAATCCAACTTAAAATAAATATAGTAGTTGTCCCACACTTAATGCTGTCATTTCTTCCATTCACAATCCTATAACCAATACCTTGTATCAAGATTAAAAGATAAATAAGAGAACAAAAAGCATCGCATCATCAAGGTGTGGATCAATAAAGATATAGCCACACGTTAGTATTAGTTGCGAAAAGAAATCATTACTCTAAACATAATTAAGTAGCTAAAAAGTTAATAGGAAAACATAGTCTTGAAAAACTTTTAAATGAGTACCTTGCAATTAAACCATGCACCACGATAACCCGGTTGAAAAGATCTTCTCTCTACAAGTTGGTCCACCTGAAAAAGTTCCTGCTTTTCCATCGTGGCTCAAGATCTAACCACAAAATAATGCCTTAGCATACCAATAATAAAATCTAAAACTTTAATGCAATATCAAGGGCATTATATGTTGCCATGAGCTATGGTAGAATTGCATAATATCTTTCTCTAACCAAAGGTCTTGAATCAAAGTTTGAAGAACTCAATAAAGAGAGCCCACTTGGCTTGGAATCAAAGATATCTTTAAACACCGATAACATTGTTTCAAGGATTCTTGAACTACAAGAATAAAATGATTCAATACTATTGATATTTCATCTTTAATTTACAAAACAAATAATTTACCATTGCAACTTCACATTTGATCTCCCATCTATTTTAAATTCATCATTGTTTAAAGTTTTAGTACATAGATTAAAAAACTTCTCAATTTGCATAAACTTTAAATCAAGCTTGTTCTTTCTTCTCACTTCTATATCTTCCCGTACTATTCTATACAAGTCAACATAACATATAATATTTTCAATAACTCATACATCCAACCACTCAAATTAACTTCAAATGACTAAAACGTCATTAATAGAAAACTATATTAAAAATAATAAATATTTATTGATCCATTGCTTGGATGCTACGTTAAAAAAAGCGAATAAAAGAGAATTAAATTTACTCAAATTAGAGAAAAGATAAGAAGAGAAATATAATCTCCCTTTGTTTGAACATTTTAGTACAATTACAAAAAAAATTAAATTTATCTCCTTAGTTAAAAAGTCATTTTGTCATATTTTATTATTGTTGTTGTGAAGAGAGGAAAACAGAAAATTTATTTTCAAATTCTTTCAATTCTCTCTAATTTGAATAAGAAGAAAAAAATACAACTCACTCAAATTTGTCCTAATTCTCTTCATTTAAAATAACTTTTCATATTTTTCATTATTTTATTATTAAAAAGAATGAAAGAAAATTCTCATTTTTTTTCTATTTCTCTTCTTCAATTCCATCAAAACAAACAAATAATTTTTAAAATAACAATAATTTTGAATAAAAAAATTTAATAAAAGCAACAAATATTGTAAAATAAAGAAAATACTTTTGATAGCACACAATTAAAAATTCTAGAAGAATAATAATTCTAAGTTAATCAAATCTATATACATTATTAACCTTAAAAAACAATTTTTTTTATTCACCAAACACCAAATAAAAACCAAATTCTATTTAAGATAGTCCTCTCTCACCCAAATTAAACCAAGGAAACCATTTAAATTAGGGATTTTGAGAATAGATTTGAAGATTTATTCTAATATTAAAAAACCCACCATTCAAAGAAGGAATAGAACAAACAAACACCTCTCTAAAAGTTTTTTTTTTTTTGAAAAACAAGAAGGAAAACGGAAAAAAGCTCAAAAACCAACTTGTCAAGGTTTGAAAAAGATGAATAAAACTTACGCGACTGCAATCAATTACAATAAAGGAAAACCGCATATAGATCTGGTAGACATCCTGACCTGCGCTTTCTTCGAACTATCTTGTGGAGACTGAGTTTTCAGATCTAGAGAGGAAAAGCGACGACGATGAAACTTGAGATGAATAAGGGCACATCCCTATTTATAGCATCTCGGCAAGCACTTTTTTTTTTGTCAATTCGAAATGTGTAGAAGAGCTATTTAAACCAAAAAAACTGCAATTTCCGAAAATGCCCATTCGGGCTGCTTCTGTTATAAATGATTTTTTTTAATCTAGACCACGCGATTTTTTGAGCAGAGGCTAGCGCCTTTAAACTATGACTGCATTAGATTAGTCTCCATTTAAGTTAGGATATTTTTTTTTAAAAGGTAAAATTTTGACCTCATATTTTAAATAATTATATAATATATAATTTTATTTAAATTAAGAGATGTTACATATCACTTTATATGCGTTTTAGAGTTAAAGATGATGTCTTTTTTGATTTGGTTAACAAAAACATCTTTAATAGTCTTTTTAAATTTAAATTTTTTTATTATAAAAAATGATTGTTAAAAATTAAATTTTAATAAATTTTTTATTTTTTATTTATCTTTAAATATAAAATAAAGAATTTATTTAATTATTTAAGAATTTATTTTATTTATTCATCACATTCTCTCCAATAGTCTTTTTATTTAAATTATTTCTATATTTATATTTTTTGATAATTAATAAAAAAAGAGTAGAATTAAAAAGTACTATTAAAAAATTATTTTCAATTTATAAAACTAAAATTATTTTTTATTTTTATAAGAGTATTTTAAAAAATAAAGAATATCATTAAAGATACTCCAATGAGTGAATCCTCACTTTGATTTGCTACTTGAATTTTACAATTTTGTGTGTAGTTACTTTGTGATTTGTTAAGAAACTTTTTTTTTTCAAGGTTTTTGTTTGGTATGGAACAAATAATATTTTTTAATAGATTTAGTGGTTATTTGGTTTAAGCTGCTAATTTTCAAGAAAGTGAACTTTCTTACTAAGCCTCTCTTAATAAATTACTTCTTAAGGTGTAAGGAAGTAAATTGGTCAAATTTGTTTTTGATCTCACACTTCTTTTATGCCAAATATTACTTTTTTTTTACCACTTTAAAAGAAATTGCACTTTTTTAATGCACTTCTTCACTTCGAATAAGTACTTAGAGTATTTAAGAGTGAGTTTATGGAGTCACGTTGTATTAGACTCACATTTTAAGGGGTCGAATGTAATTAGAGGTTTGGTCTGCACTTAGGGTGGAAATGTGTCGAGCTGAGCCGAGCCGAGCCGCTCGCGAGCAGTTCGGAGTTTAGTTTGAGAAAAGCTTGTTCACGATTTAGCTCAATAATAAATTAGTCGAGCTTAAATATCAAAAAACTCGGCTCTAAAACTAGTGAACAAACTCGTTTGTAGGTTCGCTTATATATATATATATTGAATTAAATAAAAGTTAAAATAGTTATTGAATTAAACAATATTCATATCTTTTTTTCATCAAATTGTAACCCTACAGTATAATTCATGCATTAAAAAAAAACGGCCTAATATTTACAAAGTTAATGCAATTTCAGATGCACATAATATTAAGCAAGTCACAAGATAATTGTATTTCATCTATTTTTTAAAAAAGTTGATCAAATACTTACAGAATTAATCATCTTGAAGAAAAAGTGTAGAATTTAATGCTTAAAAAACATAGTTTGATGTTAGAATTTATCACTACTAGAGTTAAATTGCAATCCAGATTATTTTGTTCCATTACAGAAAAATCAAATTGGATAAAATCACTTCTGCAGATTAAACATCACTTTGTTGAACATGTTTGACAATTCATCATACTCACTTTGTAGACAAGTCAAAAATAGACAACTAAGACTAATTATAACCTGTAGCCATGAAGTCAAAGAATGCGACACACAGAAAAAACATACCTTGCAGTTACAGAATTTTTTCCTCCGGTTATCTTCAAATAGACAGTCACAACTAATTATTATCCTAAAATTATAAAATAAAAATTTATTTTTTAATTTATTTTTTTATCTCATCTTAACCCACTAAATTTAGTAAATTAAAAAAATAAAAATTTAAAAGGATAAGGAATCAATTTATACTCCTTCTTATCCCACAAAAAAAAACTCTCAAACAATAAAAGATTAAAATTTTCATATTTTATCATATTCTATCTCTCTTTAACACTCCATCTAAACGAAGTATTAATCTCATTTTCAATTAAACGTCATATCTATTATCTCTTTTTTGATAATTAAACATCATTATTTTATATATTTTTTAAAAAATTAAATACCTATTTTATATTTTTTTTATGAAACGCATCTTATATCTTTTTTAATTAAACACTATATATTATATCTCTCTCTTTTTCAATTAATATTTTTTATATCTTATATCTTTTTGGAGAGAATGTGCGAAATGATTGTGGTCTCTTAGTAAAGTTTAATGAAAGTATAACCATTGTAGAGAGATATTTTGATAAGCTAGGGTACAATGGAATATTGATATGGCATAAATATAAAAAAATTATTTAGTATAACCATTTCTGATATGGCATAAATATCAAACATTTATTTAGTATAACTATTTTTTATGTCTTTAAATTGATAGATAACAATTTATAGGTTGAGTAAATTAATTGTATAATAAGAAAAATAGAAATTTACATGACTTTCAAAAGGTTAAAATATGTTGAATATATTATATATTGAACCAATATAAACAATAAATAACGTTATAATAGTAAATTTATATTTAAAAATACAGATTGTTCTCTCTACTTTTTTATTATGTCAATTATTAAATTTACTAAAATCTACTTAGTTTATCTCAAACAAATATTTCCTATTACATCTTTAATTTATTATTAACAATAAGTTTTTTAATAAGAAGAAAAATACTATATGTCCTGAATTAATAAATCTCTCAGACAAACAAGATTTTTTAAGTTAGTCACTAATAAGCTTTTCTATTCTTTTTTTTTTTATTTAAAGGTGTAATAAAGTGTGTTCACATTTTTTGTTGGCGTTCTCGAACCTTTTCATTTAGTTGTTGAACAACAGAGTTTAATTTTTAAATGGTATATGAAAAATGAATTGGGTAACATTTCTTTTCTATGTTTATGTTTTTTTTTTTCTGTTTTATTATTGCTTATTGCATTAGTTTGAAGGAATGTGAAATTTTTATTTTGATTTTAAAGAGAATGAGAGAAATGAAGGTTGTTTATGTTGAACCAATGATGGTTAGCATTAAAAAACTCGTTGGTTTTGATGTGTGACAAAATTTGGAACATGAATGATTTCACTCAATTTAGGAAGTGTTTCCTTGATTAAATTTGTAATTTCAGGTCATTCACTCGATTTAGGAAGTGTTTCCTTGATTAAATTTGTAATTCCAGGTCATTCACTCGACTAAGAAAGGTTTCTCTAAGATAGACAAAGATCAACATAAATTGGAAAAGGTTAGAGATGCTGCAGGGTGTTCAGGCGACTAAAACAAAGTTCAATCGGCAAAAAACAGCTCTTTAGTTGATGAAACTATGCATCCGCTCGACGATATAAAAAAGAAAGCGAAAATAAGCATCTTGGAAGATTTTGTGGTTCACTCACTCAACTAAACAATTCTCATTTCAACCAAAAGGAGATCTTCAATTAAGCAAAGAATGCTCATTTCAACTAAATGTGCATCGATTCAACTAAGCAAAGAAGAAAGCGAAACAGAAGGTCTTGCTAAAGTTTCCCAGATCCTATACTTGACCAAACAAGGCTTTTGACTTAACCAAACAATTGTAAACGGCTATATGGATGGGGTCAATTGACTAAAGAAGAGCTTCACTTGACTAAAGCTTGGAGGACTTGGCCACAATGAAGCATCTACTCGACTGAATAAAGGTCCGCTTGACTAAAGGCTAAAAATTGCAACACGTTTAGTCGACTAAAAGGATGCCAAAAAACATTAAATGCAAAGAACAATGGTTTCACAATGCCTTTATTTTGTACAACAACGGTTAGTTTTCAATCATAAGCCTTAAATTTGAATCAAAACACAGTTGAGAAGTGGTTAGAAACTTCTGCTATCATCTTGCAGTCACATTTTCTGATATTGTGCTTATAATTGTTCATTAATTGTTTTCTTTCTTGTGCTCTGTAACTTGCAAACTTATTTCTACTTGAGAGAGAGTTGCTGAGAGGGCAATTATTGCCATTATTAGATACATTCAAATCATTTTATTGTACGAGAGCTACATAGGTTTCTTTGTACATCATTTGAAAAACACGAGCGCGTAAAAGAATCTTATACTTAGAGGCTAAAAAGCAGGTGACTTTGTAAAAATGTTACCATCAAGGAGTTAGTGAATTTAAAATTTTTGGTCAAACTCGAAAAATGAATGTTGATCAAAATGGACCGAACTTTCAAATTTATTTCTTTTTTCCTATCTTTCTTTATAATTATTATTTAGTTTGTCATTGTGCTTAACTTGTTTGATATTGTTCTTGTGTTGAACTTATGAAACGTTTTCTTTTAAGAATCTAAACACTCCCCTTTTAGATTTTCATAAGGAGTAAAATAATTTATGTTGTGGTTGAGTCTGGTCTTATATTGCGGTTTGAGTTTGCAGGCCTACAGCCTTGGTTCCTGTTGCTTTCCTGACTTTTTGTCTATTCAATTTGATTCAAATTGTTAATTGATTTGTTCATAGTTAGATTAAAGTGGTTAGTGTTTAATCCCCATAACACACCCCCATGCGAAGTGTAAGTTTGAAACATAGTCTAAATACGATCTTGGAAAGTTTTTTTGGAATTGTTGTGTTGAAAATTTTATCAATCACCAAGATACTGAGACATTTTTTTCTTAATCACAGTGAATACACATTCAAGTTTAAATTCTTAACATTTAATTTTTCAGAGTATGTCCAACACTACTTTATATAATCCTCTTTATTATATTATTATTTAATTTAGTTTTCTAGTTTAATTTATCTTAAAATTTAAACCAATTTATTTTTTTTACTTATTTATTAATATTTTAGTAATATAGCTTTAAAAAGATAATGAGCTTAATAGTGACTCTATCTATATATATGGAAGAACTATTGAGTTTCATAAATTTTTATAAAATATTAATAAAATATTGAATTGAAAAGTGGGATAATGAGTGAATAATAATGTTATTAATTGCGGACCTTATAGTCCACCGGTAAAATTACCATAATTGATATAACACATCTCAAATTCGAACTAAACAATATATGTTTGTCAGTTTAAAAGATTTTTGTGTTGAGTTGAGGCAAAAAAAATGTTATTAGAATAGAGTTTAAATTTTAAATTAAGTTAAATTAAATAAAATATAATATATTCTGCAGATTGTAAGGAATAGTGTTCTCCACAACTCCAATCCAAACAGTTCTTACACAAATTAGTCTAAGACATAAACTGACAGTCCAATTACCAACATACCCTCTTCCACCGCTCCCGCACTCGCTCCCGTCACCACCTCTACCGTCACAGCTTCTTTTCCTCCTCCCATAAACCAAAACTAAACTTCATCGTCACGGCGGTTCATCGAAACAAACAATCTCATATGTGCCATTTCCATCTCTCTCAGAATGTCTTATCGATTCATCAAGCGCTTTCTCTACCACATGCGTATGTGACGCTATCTCAACTTCTTTTGTTTTTTCTTTTTTTTTATCACATTTGAATTCAATATAATCTCCACGGTACAGATTACACCAAGAATTTAATTCAGAAACAGGACTCGTATCGGAAGTTCGTATACGGCGTCGTTAAGCGGTGCCATTCGGAATTTCCAACCGCTGCAGATAATAAGGTGAAAGCGCCACCGTTTCCGTCCGGCGATGCTAGATACAGCTCTGGCGATGAGGATGTGAACGACAGCACTAAGTGGAAATTGGAGCTGGCTTGGCTCTCGAAAGCTCTCGAACCTGCTCTCCAAGCTTGTAGGTGGACCCTGCCTATAGGTCGGTCTGTTTCGTTTCAAGCTTTTAACGACTCTGAGTGCGTAGTTGTTGTTGTGTATGAAGTTTAGTTATGTGTGTTTTTGATAATTGAAACCGGAAATGTGGAACATGTATATAAATTGGTTTCGTTTTGGCAACTGTATGTATAATTATTGAAGTATTGTTTGGTGATGGTTGAATTAGGGAATAAGATTCTGCCTAGTGGACGGTCGCTTATGGAAATCATTGCGCATATTCAAAAGAGTAAGATTGGGATTGAAGGTTGGAGCTTGAGTGATCTTACCATTGGACTTTATCTCATTTATCTTCGTCAAGCGTCCTTAAATATGCTGGAGGGTGTTAAGGGAGTTCAAATCACTTCCGAGTCAATAGTAATCGCTAACTTACATTAATTGAATTTGAATTTTGCTTCTTTTTTTCCTGCTGTTGTAATTTAAATATTTATATCAGGTTATTACTTTGTGATTTAGGTTCATGGTCTCATCTACCATTTAGAGTTGGCAAAAAGTTGTTACAAGAGTAATGTTGCAGGTCTTGTCAGAAATAGCATGCTTAGGGAGAATAATGTTCTTAAATTTGTGAAAGATTCTAGTGTAATGAGGCCAGGCTATTACATTGGGGTTGATCCGCGTGAGAAACTCGTCATTCTTGGCATCCGAGGAACTCATACAGTGTACGACCTTATAACAGATATAGTTTCTTCGAGTGAAGGAGAAGTCACATTTGAAGGCTATTCAACCCACTTTGGCACTGCTGAAGCTGCTCGTTGGTTTCTTGCACATGAGATGGGAACCATAAAAAGGTGTTTACAAAAATATGAGGTATTGAAAATCTCAGTTTATTCTCTTCTTGCGGATCCCTATGTTTGTAAGAGGCTTTTGTGTGTGTGTTTGTCAATGCGACTGTGAGTATGTTTGCTTGTACAATATACCGTTATGAAAAACGTAATTCATGACAGGGATTTCGGTTAAGGTTAGTAGGCCATTCTCTTGGAGGTGCTACTGCTTCTTTGCTTGCAATAATGCTTCGGAAAAAATCAAAAAAAGAATTGGGCTTTAGCCCTGATATTGTTTCTGCTGTTGGATA
>CAODLS011738035.1:0-11303 GCA_948243855.1 Flueggea neowawraea | reverse complement strand
CATGTGTCCATAAATCTATGTGAGAGGAAGAATGTGTAAGGAATGTTCTTCACGTAAATGTCATAGGAATATCTTTTATAGTCTAATAAAGAGTACATGTGTTGATTACAAGAAAATATCTTGTAGTAAATGCCTAGGTGTGTACAATGCCTATAGTTTGCTATGTTGTCAAGTTAACTAGCAAATATTGATCCAACATATAAAGAGGGTGGTGGAAAGCAGTGACTAAGATACTTGAAAACTTTAAATGAACTGCAAGACACTGTGTTATCGCAAATGCTTATGATAAAAAGAAACACAATTGCTATTCCATATGATGATGTGGATATGAGGATGTCCATGTCTAGTTATGTGTTCTTACTTGGCCGAAAGATCACTCTATGTAATAGTGAGGAACACGTATAAATATGTGGTAAGTGAAGCTGAGACTATCGCTTTATTACCTGCTGTGTAGTAGAAAGGTGGGCTATACCGTGGATTGGTCCACTTAGCTCTAACAACCTAAAGAACAAACGACTGTCTTTAGTGATAGTCAACCTCAATTGCTTAAAAATCGAAAAGATCTAATATAAGTTTAAGCAAATCGAGACCAAGTATCTTGTTATGAAAGACTTGTTTGCATGAGGACATGTAAATTTGAGTACAAGTTTCATAAGGTGAAGTGAACTTGGAAATGTAAATTCATACAAAACGTGATTGAAGATCCGTTAATAAAATCTTATGAGGAATAAGTTCCGTACGATCCGCATGGCACACAAAGTATGTAATCCCTTATAACATGATCTTTAATAAGATCATCATGAGTAATACACGAGCACAAATATTGAGAGTTGACATTTGTAGTATCATTAAGTGAGAAAGCATGTTGGACAGAGAAGTAACCCACTCACACGGGTGTTTACCTTAGTTTTCCTAGTTCGTTAGGGAAAGAACTAAGATGAGGCTGGTTTTGAACATAGAAAGAGACTTAGAGTGCGTTCATAATCAAGAGGTTGTCTTGCATTTTACAGTGGTGAGTTCATTGTAAAAGAGCAAGAAAAAGTCGTACCATAGGGATAAATTTCTATGTCGATCATTAAATTGATCAGATGCTAAATTGAGAGACTTTTAGCATATTCTATCTTAAAACCAGAAGTAATCATGTTACGGTGTGGATTAAGGTTACATGAGAAATGCATCGTAACCGAAGCTTCTGTGTGATGTTGACAATGTTGTATAAACATGCGCTCTTCCAAGGGAAGGAAAGAACACCACAACACATGATCATACCATGTGTCCTATATACACGACCATAGGGATGAAAAAGATTGAAAAATGATCTCGCTTTTCCTAGTGTAAGATCCTGTCATGAACATGTGGTTCTCGGTAATACCTACCCTTAGAACTCTTAACACATTGAAGACGTATAGTTGAGTTTGGTTGTTTTAGCTTGTCGATAATAGTCATGATTGATTCGACCAAGCGTGACAAGCTGGGCAAGTAAACTTGGCTATGTGGATTGTCTGGTGTAAGAGGGAAAGTTTGTTTCTAAACGCATTTGCACTAGTCTCATAAGTTTGCTTAGCTAGCTCTCATGTGATCTGTCACATGATGTGTGAAATATGAGTAAAGCTTTCATGAGATCGAGAAGTTTGAAAGCAGCAATTATGTGGTTATGAATTAGGGGAAAGACATACGTTCCAGCAGATTGTACTGTTGTTGTATACACTATGACAAAATGGAGTTGTTCTACAAGATACGTCTTCTGGCAGGATTGAGAAAGGAGCTATTATATAGCCTACAGGTGTATAGTAATTATGCTCTTATCATATGCTGGTCGCGCGGTCTATTTATCTGTATGACGAAAGGATCGAGCATGGCTATGTGAGTGCTAACCATATTACACGATGATATACCATGCCGTCATGTGCGAGTGAGAGATGATTGAAAAAGCAGTCTGCCCATGACGGGTGGATTGAACTCAGTCGGTCAAGATGTGAACCGGGACGATGGACAAAAATCAATTGCCGAGCCCAATTGAGATGGACCCAAAAGGCCCACGTGCTAAGCCCATTGGGCCCAAAACCTTTTAAGGACTTATAAAATGGAAATGGAAGAATGAAAATTTTCATTCTTCCATCCCACACACCAAAAACGTGGGAGAGAGGGAAATGAAGCCTCTCTCTCCACTCGCTCCTCGTTCATCGATGGTTCCGATCAGCGTGGCATCTAGGCTGCGAAACAAACGAGCACTCTCGTCGCCAACCCGACCTTGGTTTGCTCGCAAGACCAACATTGAACCGATCTTGACCTTTGTCTTCCGCTGCTGGTTGGGTCGAACTTCCGCATGAATTGAGGTAGGTAACACAAACATACTTTATTATACTATTTATCTTTTAAATCGGTAGCTAGATTCCTTCACTCTTCGACAATAAAAAACAATAATTTGAATCTAAAAAAATTTATTTAAAAATGAAAAGATCTTTAATATTTCTATTTCAGAATAATTATTGACTAATCTACTATTCCCTAAATAAATACAACTTTTATGGTAAAAAAATAAAAGGCAAAATCCACCGCGATCCTGAGATTGACTATATCTCTCGTGCAGTCCCTCAATTTTTAAAATTAGCAGTTTCAATCCCTCCGTGCTAACTCCGTTTGTTTTTTTAAACAAAAAAATGCAAAAGGACAAAATTACCCTCTATTTTAAAATTAATTTAAAATTAATTGTCATTGTTGGTTGCAGTTGCAGAGTAATCAAATGATGTTGTTGATACAAAAATTCCAACAAAATCAAACTCACACCCACACTTTGAAGTCATGACAGTTCCTTAACAAAATTCCAACAAAATCGACTAAGCAATTTCACAATCAATCAATCCATAGCCAAGAAGTATCAACAATTTTTTTTCTTCCAAAGATAAACATAGAACAATTTATTTGAAACCCAAATTCCAAATTGCAAAAGTTAATCCTTCTGGTTTTCAATTTCTGAAACCCCAACTTCCGAAACCTGGTTTTCAATTTCAACAACAAAAAATCGCCTCCTGATTTCAATTTAAAAAATCTCTACCACCAAGCAGCAACAAAAAATTGCCCCCACCAAGCAACAACAAACCCACTCCAATGATTTTCAATTTCTGAAAATCATTCAAAACTGAAACCCCAATTCCAAACCCTAATGACGGAGAAAGAGTTGTTGTCTTTCAATGGCTGAGGATGTGACAGGAGAGAAAATTGTTGTCCTTCAATGACCTTCAGATCTAAAATGCCATCTCCTTTGACTCCCTCTCCATCCTCGCAAGAAATTCAATAAAAGGCCCATAACAAACCGCCTCCACATCATCCCTCCAATTCCCTAACTCCTATGTAGCCAATTCGCTCCTTCTCTCCTCCAACACCTGCAACTCTCCTCCTTCAAACCTTCTTCACTAACTCCACCACTCAGCTCAGTTCACCGCCGTCAGATCTGAAAATGGATTTCGATTTTTTTCTAGAAATTTAGAAATGATTTTGAACATTGTGTCAGACCCGAAACGACTCAGATCTTGAGTTTGGAGGAAATTCGACAGATAGGCAAGTGTATTGGATGAGTTCTTGGATCGAATCAGTGGTCGAGTTAGAGTCGATGGTAGATTCGTCATTTTTGTTATTGTTTGACGTCTAAGAAAAAGAGAAGCAGAAAGGCGAGAGAGAGAGAGAGAGAGAGAGAGAGAGAAGAGGTTTGTTTATAGGGTGGCGACTTTCTGGGTTTATAGTGGAGAGAGGGGCAGTTTTGGCGGAGAAAGTGGTGAAAAGGGTGGAGGCCGACGGTTTTGGTTGGTTGTTTCGTGGTGGGAGTGATTGAAAGGGGTGGAGACTGACGTTTTTTCCTTGTTTTTCAAACTGTGATGCTATATTAGCATCACATTATTTTTTTTAAAACTGTGATGCAAAAGAGGTAGAAAGAAAGGAATGAGGGAAATACTATAAGGATATTTTTGTCATTAAATGTTTAAAATTAGTAGGTCTCATGTGTCACGTCAGATTTTCTGATATGCACGTTAAATTTGACTAACGGTGATGGACGGAGGGATCGAAACATATAATTTTAAAACTTGAGGAATCGTACGAGAGATATGGTCAAATCTCAGAGGCCACTATAGATTTTGCCCAAAAATAAATAAATAAAAAGAAACAACGCAAATACCTTGTTTGTTAATATCTATAGAACCTATGGGCATTTCCAGAAGCAAAACGAAATTTCAATTAAATAGGCTTGAATTCAATTTTCCAAAGCATAATATATTGCTCCTATAATAGAAGCCCATGATCGGGTCCCACCACCGGAATCAACGGCACGATTTGTTTGGTACGGAAGAATTTCATTATCTGTTCCCGACCGCAGCATATTTTTTTTAGTCACGTTTTGCCTTGGCCTGTTCTTGCCTTGCGATGACGTGTATAGAGGATCACCGTTAATTGTCTGTGTGGGATCTTCACCATCAACGGAAGAGATCTCACGATCCTTCTGATATGCCGAATTAGCCGTTGGATGTGGAGAAAAAGGAGGAGGCGTGGTGCGGGGTTGACTTGCCGTGGCGGACGCGGCGGATTAGGGTCCACGCTGGTCTTTTCTTCAGGTGGCGGAGAAAAAAAGATACTCAGCTTTTGGAAACCACATATAATCATTTTTAAGTCAAATAATAAAAGTAGAAATATAAAAAATGTTTTTTTAAGATTTTATTCATTATAATATATTAGTAGCAATGCGTTCTGTATTTGTCCAATATGGGTTGATTGTTGTCAAATAAACATACCAAAAGTTAGTATTTGGCTAACCAAATTTTTGTAAGAATAATAAAAGTGGGTTGTAAATTAAGTTTAGAAATTGCAATTTGCAAGAATTCGTTGAGCAAACAGAGAGCTGGTATTGGTTTGTGAAGATCTTTTAGCAAGCCCTTAAAAATTTAAACGAGTAAAAAGAGAGGTTGAATCTTTACTTCACTTGAGAAAAAAAGGTAAAAAGAGAGGTTAAGGGAGCAAGGGAACAAATCATTTGGATGGCAAAGGTGAACGATTAGATAAAGAAGCATTTTCTTCAAAGTTACCAAATCACTACTTTTTTGTGTGTAAAGTGCTACATATTTCTCTCATCTCTTCTCTTCTTTCTTTTCTTTCTTTTCTTTTTTTTTTTTTCTTTTTTATTTTCTTTTTTTCTTTTTTGTTTATTATTTTTCTCTATTTTTATTTATCGATTTTTTAAAAAAAATTATATTAAAATTTTATTTACCAAGAAATAAAATATATTAAACACTAAGTTTTAAAAGTAATATTTATTATATACTCTACCAAAAGAATCACACAAAGTTTAATACCCAATTGTATCTATTACATGAATAAACTTTTTATTTTTCTAAACATTAAATAAATATAATTTTTTTATTAACTAGTATGAAATATTTATGTGAAATAAATATTTATTATGATTTATATATTATAAATAAATTAAATAAAGAGTGAAATAATTGTTGATCTTACACTGGTTCTTTGTCCATTAATTACTTTATGAGTACAACTAATGAGAATGTTCTATCCTGAAGTTTTAAAGTTTTCTCTTGTGGACTAATTAGATTGTCAAAAGGTGGATGAAGGAGCAACTCTCATGCTTCGTGTACATGTTTTTGTCCTAGAAAATTCTAGCACTTGAAATTTAGAAATTTCAGGATTTAGAACTTGAAAATCACAAAGTTTGGGGATTTTTTTTCTAACTACAAGTTTGATTAATTTATTAGTATTTCACCTTTTTCTTTTCTTTCTCTTCTAGCAAACTGCAATTTGAAGAATCTAAGAAAGCCTAATTATCTATAGTCTAGGCTAATATAGACCATAATTTGCAATGTTAAAATTTTCCAAAATTAAACAGTATCAAAATTCCAAGCCTATACATCTACATATTAATATAAAACAGAATATATGAACTTAAAAATAGACACGTGTATTTATATAGTTTCAATGAATGATATTTGGTACATTATTAACATGACATGTGTCATTTAATAATTATTTTATTGTTATCATATAAATTGGTTAAATGCCATAAATTTTTAATACAAACATATTTATTATGTTATTTATAAAAATTAAAATTTATAAATAGACTATTTGTTAAAATATAATGAATTAAATATTATAAATTGTAATTTTGCGTTTTTTTTAATTCAATGATTATACGTTCAAATAAAGAATATTTTTATATTTTTAAGTAATATAAAATTTTAAAATAAAAATTGAAATATTATAGAAAAACATTAAAATGACCAAATAATATCCATCAAATTGGTTGATTGATCAAAGAAATTTAAAAAAATGGACAATGAAAAATTAAAGAAAATAAAAAATATTAAATTTAACTGAAAATTCTACAAGCAAAGAACTCGACTATGACCAATATTATTGACAAATTAGATTTCCAATTAATAAGATGCATAAATTATACAAAAGATATGAATTGTTGGGTAAGTAATTAGAGAGAAACAAACAAATATATGTGGATAAAATTAATATCTATATAAATTTAAAATCAAATTAATTGTCTTAGTAAGTATATTTTGATTAACATTGTTAAAAATTCAATAAAAGATTAATGTAAGGCTTTGGTTTATGAAAGATAAATTGTTTGCTTTGTTGATATATTTAAACAATTTCCTCTTTTGCAATATAAATTTTTATTGATTATGCAATAAATGATTAATTTATTTCATATATTTTGACCATTTTTCTTGACATGTCATATTAATTAAGTCACTTAAACTTTTGAGTATATTGTAACTCCTCAATTTCTATAAAAAAATATTGTTAAAAAGATTAAAATAATTTTACACAGGAGATTAAAATGACAAATTTTATAGGAAGAATGCATTAAACTATTTTAATTCATATTGGTATTAATATATTTTAACCTATTTTTTTCATGGTCAAATGCATGTGACGGTAGTAAAAAATAGAGCTAAATGGGAGCTCTCATTTATGATAAGAAATGCAATTCATACAATTCTATAAAAAAAAGTTGTATATGAATTATTTTTTCAAAATCTATATTTCCAATAAGAAAAACGCATTAAACTGCCAAAAATAATTTTATTTCAATTAATAATGTAATTTAGTCGTTTAAAATTCTCGCTGTATCTCGCGGGTGTTATGCTAGTTAAATATATAGCTAGATTACTATCCGAAAACTCATAAATTTGATCTACACAATCAACTCTGCATAATGCAGTGCCAACCGTCATAAATTACATTACATATTGAGACCGAAACCAAAGAGCATATCAAAAAACGTTCCAAGGGCATTTTTCTTTGGTGTGTATGCTTGGCGTATGTGGCTTCAACGAAATGATGTGGTTGTGGGACATAAGACCGAAACCAAAAATCTCATTTTGGAGAGTAATATTATTGCAAGGAACCAAATGCAGTCAAGGAAACGGAGTAACTTCAACCAGCACACATCGTGGACTCCACCCCCTCCCGGTGCTGTCAAGATTCAGCTCTCGCTGCTCAATATCTCAATCAACCCAGTTCATGGCAAGGACATCAAAAGAACCTCTTTTGGAGTGTTAAACAACTATCCTCCTAAGACTGGAATGTTGAGCTCAAGCACATTCTTCGGGAATCAAATACCTGCGCACACTGGCTATCTAAGGAGGGACTTAGTCGTACTCAAGATAGTTATGTTTCTACTTTAATTCTCCCTATGCTTTTTCATTTGATGTATTTGGACACATGTGGTGTACATTCAAATTTTCGTATTAATATACATAATACCACTACATCTTCACTGAGTCAACCTAACTGAGTTAGTAGAAGTGTAGTGTCACCCTTATATGGAATCAGTCTAATTGGGTCGATACATATGTATGTTGGTTGTATTTATTAAAAAAATTTCTTTTTAATCTGCACTAACGTTATATGTTATCTTAAAAGGGGGTTCTGATTTTTTTTGTTTCTGTCAAATTACCACAAGAGTCAAGAGTCATTTAGTTTTCATTTTTCATGGTACTGGAGGATCTTTTTTCTTTCTTTTTTCTTACCATGTGACCCAGCATTGATTGATTCCCAAGAAATTCTTTCTGTTTTCTTACCACATTACTGGCCCGCTCAGGATTCACAAGAAGAAAAAGTGAAACATGAAATGGCAGTCACGATATTCAAGTTTGTGCGAAAAGAAAAGAGGAGATTTGAGAGGGTAGTGAAGGGAATTAGTGGTTTTCAACGCTACCAATGCCTGGTAAAACCTACAATAATGGCAACAACTCAATCAAGTTCTTATAGCTTTATTTTGGTTAAAATACGTATCTATGACTTCTTTTAAACAGCTTTAATAATATTCTTTGTGACATAATTAGGAGAGTCAATTACATCCCTGATGTAGGTCTCGTACTTTATGGTTGTCATCTTCCTTTCATCTCTCTCTGTAAATTCTAACTTTCACACTCTCAATCCCTTTCTCTCAAACACATTCTTTTTCTTTCCCGAAACCGGATCGAACAATTTCAGTCTCTTTTCACCTATGGATTGGAGAATTGTAATAAACAAAAGTATGAAAATATGGTTGTATTATGTTGATAAGTACTGTTTTTATATATTTCTTAATTTTATAAAAAAATCTTTCTATCACATAACACATACCTTTGCATTTAGTTTAAGCGAAACTATTAGAGAATAATGTACATAATATTACTACAGAGACAAAATGAGAGCGAACAAGGCTATATATTGAGAGACACAGACCCTTGGCAGCAACGAATGTTGAATGCAGTGCCTCAATTGCAAAGTAATTACTTCCTCCATCCACAAAAATAGTCTATTATTTCTTTTTAAATGTCCAAAAACAATTGTCACATTTTTAAATAAATTTTATTTTTTGTATTATTTTTCATTTGTGCCCTTTATTATTGTCTTGAAGTCAAACAAATATGAATGAAGTCTTTTAATATTTGTTAACCATAATATTTATACTAGTGAGGGTATAAAAATAAAAATATCACTTTATTTATTATTTTTTTAATTTTTATGTAAATAAAAAGATAATAATCTTTTAGAGACGTAAGGAGTATAGTTTTTTTTTTCTGAAAAGCAATTGTAATATTAGTCTATACTCTCTAACGTGGAATGGTAGGCCTGCTGCCTGCAGAGCAGCTGTAGCTGACGGCTGGCGCTATGCAATTGCAAAATATATATGGCATTTTTTCTTGCTTGCTGCTTTTAAGCTCGAGCCCTTATAACTTGCTTCCAGTTAAGAGAATTCGACTGTGTGATGATAGCCCAGCTCTAGGGAATCCGTCTCATGCAAATTGATTAATTAATAGAGTGTGAAGTGAGAGCATATGGCCTGATATATCTCATAACAGAGTGGTAAAGACTGCGTATAGAGAGGAAAAACTCTTGGTTCAAACCTAGGTGAGAGCATGTCGACAAAAAAATCAATGGCAAAACTTAAACTTGATCTCGTAAACATGTTGGGAGAGAGTTCTTTTTTCCCTGGGAAATAGCTTAAGTCTTTCGAACTCTTACAATTCTATGCTCTACCTGGTATCATTAATCTTCCCTTAATCTACCTGGTTTCAAATTTAAATTTTTGAGTTAAATTTTGCGAATCAACTACAAGTCAAAACTGTAAACTAAAATAATAATACCTTGAGCAAATTACATGGTATTGGTAAAATGTGGAAAACATTTGAAAAAATACATTGATTTTCTTCTGTATTTTTTACTCTTTAGCGTGTACGTTATTTTAAAAAGTTTGGAATATTTATGGTTTATTTTCAGGACACATAGATATATTTTTAGTATATATTTTGAGTTTATTTTTGGTATATTTAATACAGAAAATTTAATACCGAAATTTGGGGAAAAAAGTAGTTTATATCTTTAGAAATTAGGACCAATTTGTGAAATTTTTTTCACTTATTTATGTGTGAAAAGCCTCAAATACTTTGGTGCATTGAGCTAGGGAAGGTTGGAATCAAAATGTGTGGGTCTGCAAAGAGGTTCAATGGGTCTAACTTGAGAAATGATGGAGTCCTTTACAGGACAGCACTGTTGGAGATCCAGTGATGGCTGAGGCCTCTAAAAATGGGTGCAAACATTGGCTCCATGTTGGATGTAAAAGCTCATGTCTTGCTGAGTTGCTGTGATTGAGAATGGCCCAAATACATAAACAGCGGCCCATTTTCAATGTTTTCAATAAAAATTCCAAAATTTAGCCTTTTGTCCCCAACTTTATAAATCAGAGATTTGGCCCAACAAATTTTGAAACTTGTATAGCAAATATGTTTAGTGGTTTATTATATATTTATTTATAACTTGTTAAAGACTTTTAATATTGTTTAAAATTTATTTAGTATTAATTCATTGCATATTTGTTCAACAACAAAATAACATATAATTAACAATAAAAATCAATAACAAATCAACAGAACATCGTGAAACGTAATTATATATAAGAAAAGTCACACTGTGAATTAATAATTATAAAAAAGTTCATGCCACATTTGTATAGAAGAATATTAATACTAATGTACATAATTTCCTATTGAGAATGATGCAGAATTTATGATTGGATAGATGAAACAGCTTGTAATTAATTCTCGCTCATATCATTTTGGCTCCACTTGCATTCTTTTTGGTGAAAAATACCATATTTTTTCGACAAGAAAAATACCATATTTAATGCTGCCTGTAAATGAATATAATCCATGGCACCTAACTTTAAGTTAGTTGAGTCCTATTCTCCCTCTTTACTTGTCATTTCAAGTTACCATAAATATACAGACTACTCTCAGCAGAATGACTCTGTTGGTGTTAGAAATTCATGAGTCCAAGTCATGGGGTATATTCTTTTGGGCTAAATAGAAACCCCAATTCCACCTTACCAACCAAAACTTCAGTTTATAACAAGATATATAAAAAAGTGTTGGTCGGTGGTTTGAGTTTAAAACTGATTGTTCTTTTGCAAAGATCGAATGATCACCTTTATCTGAATTTAAAGAACATATTTTTTTATTAAAAAAATGCATACTACTTGAATGAAAACAGGAGCATGATGATTGATGACTTTACTTTCACCAATCCGGATATTGATTCACAAAAGATATGCACCACTTTAATTACACAAAACCTTCCATTTTTGCTCCAACAAAGCAACTTTCTGTGCTTCCAAATCCCAATACAGGAGACTTACCAGACACCAAATACTATAATTTCACTGCAAGGTCTTTGGCACGTACCATTTAAGACTTATCGGTTTTGGAACCGGCGGTTCCGATTTGTCAAATATAAGA